>JAHBMJ010000250.1:4311-52637 GCA_018398765.1 Chromera velia | reverse complement strand
TGCAGTCACTCATTCCACTTGCGCGCCCAAGGCCACCAGAGAAAAGCATCTTGCTGTGTGGAATTCAGTGCAAGGCTGCATGAGTTGTTGAGGCTGACCTCCGTTCGGGCAGGATCAAAAAAGGCGGGCAGGAAGGAGAAAAGGCCAAATAATAAGCATGCAGAGACTGTCAGCTAGAGAGGGCAGAAGAAGTCGCAGAGAGAGAATGGACGGGAGGATGGATCTGCGACGGTTTGGCCAGACGCACAAACAAAGGGATGACAGAAGGAAAGACGGAACGAAGACTGTTACGAAGTGGACGAGCGAACAAAAGAACGAACGAAAGAGAGCGAGCCCTAGCAGAGGAAAGAGAGGAAGACACCTGACGACACTTGAGGGGCCAAAAAGGGAGAAAGACGAAAGAAACGGCGCAACAGACGGGAGACAGAGAGAAAAGAAGGAAAGAATTCGTGAAAAAAAAAATCAACGAAGGAAGCAGAGAGAGAGAGAGAGAGAGAGAGAGAGAGAAAGGAAGGAAGGAAGGAAGGAAGGAAGGAAGAAAGAAAGAAAGAAAGAAAGAAAGAAAGAAAAAGAAGAAAAATCTTCGATCGTTTTTTTTTACATACCAAGGGAAAGGAAAAGAAAGAGATCACTGCATGAGGCTCAGCGCGTGGAGGTCCTTCTTTCCCCTTAATTTGTGGTCGCGCCTCGACTGATCGACTCTTTCTTTTTCCGTCTGTCTTTCCCCCTCCTTCTCTCCATACACACACATCTGTTTGCCTGATTGAAAGAAAATCTCTTTTTGGTTTCCTCCGTACTGCTGATTGAGCCACTCGTTCACTGCATCTTTCCTCCTCTCCTGGCACAAAAGAAAGCTTTACCCATGCACCCATCTCGAGAGCGACAGACAGACGGAGAAACATGCCTCCCTTCCTTGCACAGAGATCGAGGGCATACACTTTCTTTCTGCGTCGATGATTTCAATCGGTCTCCCTGCAACTGTCTGTCTTTGCAAAGGAAATTGAGTGGTTAGTTACTGTATCAATGGACCTCGATCGCCCCCGCCAGTTGCGACTTATTTTGTTGAGTCCCCCCTTCGATTTTTTGCATGCTTTATCATGCCTTCATTTATCCGGCTGTCGCTTGAAGCTGTTACTGGTCCCGGAAAGTGAACTTTCTTTATTCGCGCTCGTATGAGACTTGTGTTTTGAACAACCAGTGAAAGAGAGAGCCAAAAACAAAAAAGCCCTACGAAGACCCCCCTCCCCTCGGCCCCCCTGTGCACCTCGCTCAAGGATCCTTCCTTTCTACCGAAAAAACGGAAACTTCAGTTTCAGTGCTGAATTCGACATGCTTGCTGCACACATCGCTACTTAATTCTACAACGCGATACCCACCAATGTGAGCTTCCGCTTTCCAATTACCAAAGAAGACGAAAAAGAAAATCAAGCAATCAAAAGCAAATTAAACCATCCACTTCCTCGGATTATCGACCACGCGCTGAGCCCACCCAGATCGGGATTCTTCGTATAAACCTCTTTCTTGTACTTTCCCTCCATGCATACCAGCTAGTGCACTCATCAATCCAAATCGTCTCCATGTCCACCCCCCTCCCCCATCCCACTACCCCCCTCCCCCCCCACCGTTTCTGCAGATCCCCCCCCTCCGTCACCTCTCACTTCAACTTCCCTTCCTTCCTCTTCCACCCCCCTATCTGCAGACGCACCCTCTGCCTCAGGCGGAGGTGAGGCAGGGGGACGCTGAAAGAACGGGTGCGATGCCATTGCAACGCCTAGGGGAGGATCAGAGGATGATGCCATCTCGAGGGCGTCTCTCTGGACGTCCCGAAACGCCGCCGTCTCCTTACCCCCTTCTCCATCCTCCCCTCCCCCTATCCCCCTGCAGAACGAAGACAGAGTCGAGGAGACCCCCCCAGGGCGGCTGGTGGCGGCGCCACGTCCTTGGGCTCTTGACGACCCGGCAGAGGGGACACGAGGCGGCGCCGCCCCTCTGTTTCCCGTCTCTCGATCATTTTGTACATGGGAAAAAAAGTGGGACGACAATTCTTCAACAAGCTCCCACTCTCCTGCCTCCCTATCCACCTCGGCATCTGTTTCTAACTGCTGCTCAACACCCCCGACAATATCCGTCTCTGTGCTGACAACACCCCTGGCAGGGGAGACCATCCCTGCGGTCGTCCAGCCGTCTCTGTCTCTGCCTGCTTCTGACTGAGCTGCACTCCCCCCTCCGATACCGAAGGCTTCTGAGGGGTCTCTGGTAGTTTCCTGAACGTCCCTTTCGGGAAGGAGGGGGCGGAGGGTGTGGACGACTCTTTTCGGTAATACAGGCAGGGGTGATAGGTTCATCGTCATTCGCTCTGACAGACAATCGAACACCCATCGAGTGTGGGGTGTCATCAAGTCTCTCAGAGGTGAGTGACTCTGTCGGGGGTCTGAATGGGGGCCTGAGGGAGGCACAAGCCGCGCGAAGGCCTCCAATGCCTCACTGCGGGGAGTCCCTGCTCGTGCAGACAGATCTGCAGCAACTGAAACCCCCTCTCCGTCTCCGTCTCCCTCCCCCTCCCCGTTGTGTGAATCGAAATCGACTTCCAACAAATCGAAGGGCGCAAATCCCTTCTTCCCATCTGCCCCCACTCTATTTGAGGAATCCGAAAGGGAACCCCTCCCGTTGAGGAGGGAAGGCACTGAAGGGAGGGGAGACGGCTGTACAGCGAGAGAGGAAAAGTAGAGACGGCGTTGGGCCGACGGGAACAAACCCAAAACTGATATTCCGTCAACTCCCTTTGGAGGGACCCAAATGCGGTGAGCAAAGGTCATGTTCTTTAAGTCTGCGCGGCTCAGGTATCCATCGGTTTCTTTCTCTTTCTCCTCCTGTTTTTTCTTTTCATCCTGCAAGTCTTCGCTCCTCTGTCTAGGCGCGGTAACGAACGAACCCCACGCACCATCTGTCTTCTCTCTCTCTCCCTTCCCCTGCCCGTTCGTTGCTTCCTTTCCTCCCCCCTCACCCCCGACCCGCTGCGGTTGAAGAACTGCAGTCGGGGCAATGCGAACGAAGAGAATGACCGGCCGATGAAACACCTCTGCCTCTATAGACAGGAAGTAGCTTCCGTCATCAGAAAACTGCTGTGCACACACGACACGGAGAGTCTCAACCGCCAAAGGGGGCGGGGGCGGGAGGGGGAGACGCACCGCTCTTCCTTGCCCGCCTCCCCATCCTGATCCATTGGGGGGCGGGGTTCTGCTGGAAGAGAAAGAGGTGGACTGCTGAAAGGGGGAAACGGGCTGCTGCTGCTGCTGCTGCTGCTGCTGCTGCAGTGAGGGACTCGGACCGGACTTCCCAAGCCCCCCCGCGGGAACCCCCCCGTTGCTTTCAGCCCCTACCCCTCCCTCTCCTTCTCCCTCTTCCAGCCAGCCTTTCTCAATCCCATACTCAGTCATAACTCGGCTGAGGTCTCTGAAGGCTTTCGATTCTTCCCCGGAGACGGCAATGAGAATCCGAGGAAACCTCCCCCCAGACCCCCCTTCCATCTCACACGTGCAGGAGGCAGCATTCGACTGCTGAGGGGACATTATGGGAGAGTGGGTGACGGGATCTGAGGGATCCTGGAAGTCAAGGACAGAAAAGGGCTCAGCAGAGGACTCACAAAAATACTCATAACCCTTCCGAAGCGTGCGTGCATCACTGCAGCTTTTTGCAATCCCGGGAAATCGAGTATTCAGAGAGAAACCTCCCCCTAGCCTTCCCTCTTTCTCTCCCTGTCTCTTCCCCTTTTCAAATGCCCCCCCACTACCACCATCCGCAATGATGACAAAGAGAGAGGTGACTTCTAGAAGCTGGGACCGAGTCAGGGGCACAGACGCCACAACCCCCGGCATCTCTCCATGAGTCAGCCGAATGGCCATGACATCGGGGATGACGATGAGCGAGCTGCCGTCTGCCATGCTCCATGCTCGTAGTGTCTTCTCCTCACGCCACTTTCGTTTCAACGGTTCGTGTAACCGCAGGGGCGTCCAGAGAGCACCCCTGTCTCTAAACACGGAAACCCAGTCGACTATCTCTGCCATGAACCGATCTGCCCGCACGATTCGTTCCTCGACCTGAGACGGAAAGGCCTGGATGAAGGCGACTCTGTTGGTCAGTGCGAGGGCGAATTTCTGAAACACAAAGACTCCCATCCTGTCCTCGGGGAGAGTTCGGAAGTACCCCAGAGGAAGCATCTCCGCCTGGTGTTTCGCGAAGTGCTGCAGAGATAGATAGAAAGATAGAGAGAAAGAGGGAAGAACGAAATGGGTGCCGTGTCTGCTGCTGGGTCACAGGCTTTCAGAAACGGGTCCATAGGTAAGGGGAAGAGGAAGAAACAACAAGGAAGAAAAAGACTGAACGTGTAATTGAGACAGAGGTCGAGAAAAGCCTGCTCGAGACGCAAAGAGACAAACAACGTCCCACCAGAAGAAGAATCAATCCTCCCGCATTCCCCGCCATGGTCTCTCTCTCTCTCTCTCTCTCTCTCACACACACACACACACACACACACACATGCACACAATAACCAACCAACCAGGCGCCTGCCTGTCTGCCTGCCAGAGGCTGGCCAGACTGACTGACCACTGAGAGAGGGTGTTGCCAGATCAACAGAGGGATGGAGACCACCTCGCCCCCCCTCAGTCTGCATGGCCTCCCACACAGTTTCTTCTGATGGAGGAACTCAAAGCTCATTCCCCCCCTCTCCTTCACTATGGGGGCATGCCCCAGAGGTTCGAAGTGCTTCCAGTCAGGGAGCTCCCGAGGAGACCACCAAGACAAAAAGTCTGCAATCATGCAGGCAGGCAGGCCAGTCGAATGAAGGAAGGAAGAAAAGACAAGGCTCAGCTTTGTGCATTCACTCGAAGACTCGAATGAGATATCCTGCCCTTTCATTCTCTGTCAACAATCCTCCCTCCGTTCATTCATGTCGTCTTTTCGTTTCGACTTGGGGCCTGCCTGCGTGAAATCATTGACGCGAAGCTGAGAGAGAGAGAGAAAGAGAGAGAGAGAGAGAGAGAGAGAGAGAGAGATGGGCATCAACCTGTGAGATGCCATATGCGTGCGTACCTGTGGACACTCCCTGTGAGGGGCTGTAGGCCAAAAAAGGAATTTTGAGGCGAAAGGTCTCCCATCCCTTTTCCCTGCTCTTCACTGTGACCTGCCTAGGCACGGAGTATTTCTCCATCTCCTGCAAGAGGACGAAGAACTCCCACAGGTCCCTTGAGGCTATTATTGGGAACTGGCCTGGAGTGGCGGTCGGGTCCTGGGAGGGGAGGGAGAAGAAGGATAGAAGACAGGCGAAAGCCTTGGTGTTCTTTGCACGTGCCAGAGAGGTCCTTCGGCGGTTCAAGGGCAGGACCAGGTTTCGGGGGGAAGAAGCGGCAGGGGTGTGACTGGCACTGCTGCTGCTAGAGGAGAACCCATAGAGGGACTGAGGGCCTCTGAAGGGGCAGGGAGAGGATAGGCGTTGCTCAATTGAAGGGATTAAGCTGTTTTGGAAGAAAATATTCTGACGACATTCTTCCGGAATTGGAAGTGGGAAGACGTCGCTGGTGTCGGGTTTCTTGGAGTTGGTTTCGGTTGGCGAGAGCATCTTTTTTCTCTTCAACAACAAACCATTGATCTATCTCTTCACTGTATATATTCTTTTTTCACCTTTTAAGAACAGAAGATCCTGCCCTCTTGTATGGAATTTCTCTTCGACCTCTTTCTTTCTTTTCGTAGCGGAAGGAGACAAATCGTTCGAAGAATCCTTGGAAGATGTCAGAGAATTATTGCGACAGAGCTCCGGACAGATTCGAAGCGAGGGAAAGCGTCTTGGAACTCAAACTCCGCTCTCTGTCTTTCTCTCTCTCTCCCTCTGTCTGTCGGACAATGACTCCTGTTTCTTTTACGCTCTGCCTCTTACAACTGGGAGAAGCGACAGAGACAGCAAAAGGCCGTCTCCGCAGAACACCGTGCAAGAGCGACAGCAGGCGTGTCTCAAGTGACTTGAGGACTTTCTCTTCTGTGATGCGAAGTGTCAACGGATGAGGCAGTCAAGGCATCGACAGGTCACCTTCTCTTTTACATCGGAGGTACATCGTCTTGGAGAACACTCGAAATCACTCGAATGGTTTTCCGAAATAACTGCATTTTTGAGACGCGCCGCGCGCGAAAACATCGAAAAAATTCGACCGAATCGATCTCGCGAATTAAAAAATCGAAAAAATGCATGCCGCGCGCGCAAAACATGCAAAATCGCGATCGACTTCTGCGATTTTGTCGGACCTTTTCAGTGCATGCTTTCATGAACTGGGATAGACAGAGGATGGTCATGGATGATCTCGACAGAGGTTTCATACGCAGACATAGCGAAACACTTGCTTCGTTTCTCTTTCTACAGAAAAAACAAGGCGCCAGCCGACGGAGAAGAACAAGGCACGACGCGGAAGTTGTGTGCTTGAAGGGAGTCTTCGGGAGACGCTTCTTCGCTTCAGTCTGTAAAGTCACTGTTAATTCGAAGTGCAGCCCAGCACAATGGACCCCTATCCCATCAGTGGACACCCAATGGTCAGCCTTTCTTCTCTCTGCTGTAATACTGGTGCAGTGAGGGAGAAACAGGAACAGACGCGACAAAAGTTGCGTGTGCTCAGCAAAGACCTCTCAATGAAACCTCCTCGTCTGACTTTCCCGTCTCTTCGCTTTTTTGGTCCACTGCTTCTTGTCTTCTCTATCTATTCCTCAAAGCCGCACTGTGCCTCGCTGTATTTGGTTAGGACATCATGAGATCAGTCTGTTTCGCAGAGTCCCCTTTTTCTATGTTATCCTGAATTTCGCAGGGACGAAGTAATTCCGGTCAGAGGCACGACAATCGAAGCATGCTGGTGCTTCTTGCGGAGCTCGACAGGCTGAGACAGGAAAATGGAAACCTGAGGGGCCTCCACAGGCAGATGCAGCAGCAGCAGCAGCACACGCAGCTTGGGGGAGCCATTCCAAGCTACTGCGGAGGAGCGGTAGAGGGCAGGGGACCTTCCGCACCGGTCAGCCGCTGTGCCGTGTAAAACATCCATCCGACCGACTGACTGACTGACTGACTGGCAGAACAAATGACTTATCGATAGTCTGTGACCGAATCGCTGGAAAATCGAGACAGAAATACGGCCGCGAAAATGATGGTGCTTTACCAATTGCTGAAGGGACGAAAACTGCCTTTTCGTCTCTCTTGGTGCCTCGAAGAGGTCTGCTATGGCTTCCCCATGTGCATCGCTGCTAAGCTAAAGTCTGTTTTTTCTGCCTCAGACCAGAAATTGAATTTTCACCTCTCGATTCCACACCTGCTCATGCACACCTTACTTCCTTTCTGTGACGGAAAGAAGTTTTTTCTTCTTTGTCCTTCACGTGCAGGGAAGAGGATTTGCCGACGTTCCCGCAGTCGTGGGAGGCAATTGTGCTGCGTCAGCGCAGAAGAGTTGGGGAGGAGAAGGCAGGGCAATCAGGGGTTCACATGAGATGAACACCTCCGGCCTCATGGCCGGAGAAGACCGCGAAACGGGGGCAGAGCGCCAGTGTGATTTTTTGGATGAGAAAAGTAGGCTCAGGTGAGTCAATGTCTGGCGACCTGCTTCATCTTCATCTTTATTTTTTCTTGTCTGTTGAGGACACTTGGCTTCTTTTTGTTCCACTCCGCTGTACGTGTCGCTCTTGGTTTGGTGTTATCACATTCTGTGCGTACACAGAACGAGAATGCTTAATTTTCATTGAGTGTCCGCTGAGTGAGTTGGACTGGATGTCGTTAGTGTCCGTCAAGTCGTTTTCCCTGTTTCCTTCACACCTTTTTGCCCTTATGTGCAGAGACCGGTACCCGAGCGTACTCAACCGACATGCCTCGTCAGGCAGGGGCCCCGGCCAGTGGCGACTGGGACAGTATCTGGAGGCTGGGCATGCCGTGGCCCCTGCAAGTTCTGCCCCTGGCAGCAGCTACCGTCGCGGAGACGGCTGTGACGTTTCGGATATTCTATCGATGTACACTGTGTCACCGTCTCAGATGGCATCAGACCCCTCCCTCTCAGCTGTGCTCTCCCTGTCTCCTAGGAGTTACACCGCAGCAGGAGGCCTAGGAGTTCATCAGGGGTCCGTCTTGACTAGGCCTAACTCTTCAGGGGCAAGCAGGGTCCAGTCTGCAAGAAACAGAGTGCGTGTTCCCCCTCTTTCTGCTTCGTCCCGATCTAGAGAAACCAGAGGGTGTGTGACGGAAAGAAAAGAAAGAACAACAGGGGGAGTTGTGGAAGGTCTCGATGCTGAAATTCTTCAAATTGAAATGCAAGCAAGTGCAGGAGAGAGAGGCCACTCATCTCCCCCCCCTCCCTCTCACCCATCCCCCCTTCTGCCAACCCAGGTGGGATCATCCAGCAGAGACCAGACAGACACTGTGATCCCAGAAGGGGGATACGGGAGGCAGGTAGAGAGAAACCCCATTCCTTTCTCTGGCTTTGCTGCCAGGGGAAGCACCCTATCCTATGAGGACCCCCACAGCAGCAGCAGGGCAGGGTCGGACCGTCTCCCTGCCGCCTCTCTGGCTGCGGGTCTGCCCTCCTCCTCGTCGGCCTCGGCCTCCTCTTCTCGTTCTGTTTCTGCCAGAGGCGCTTCCCTCTCTTTCGGTCACAGAGGAGGAGGCAACAGACTTCAGCAGACAGAGACGCACAAGGCAGCCATGATGAAGCATCAGGGGGCAGGTGGGGAGAGTGTGTTTGCCTCCTCAGACACAGCTGCAGAGAAAGAGAAAGGGAGAAGTCTTCATGTTCCCAATGCGGGGGGGGCATCTTCTTCCGTTACGGTCTTGAGACCAAAGAGCGGGGGGGGCTGGAGGGAGGGGGTTGGGATGGAATCTGGGGGGACGCACACACATGCCCAGAGCTCTGTAAGTGGACCTCAGAGCGCAGTGCGACAGTCGGAGGGAAGTCGTGATTCCAAGTCTGCTTCTTTGTCTTTTCTGCCCTCTGACTGGCAGATGCGCAGGGGACGATCTACGACTGCCGAATCGGTCGCGGTGAGCTCGAGTAGGTATGATCTCGAGGCTGTGAGGGAACAGCCAAGAGGGGAGGGGGGGGGCAAGAGGGTAGAGAATTTGTCTGTAGGGTTGACGGAAGAGGGGTACGGTTTGGGGGCTTCGTTTTGTCCGTCTTCGTCTTCGTCTCGGCCGTCTTGTTTTCGAAAAGAGGGGGGACGGGGGGCTGATGAGGATGTACATCTGCCTTCCGGGATCGGTTCTTTGAAACCGTCTCCGTCTGTTGGAGGTGTGGGAAGGGAGGAACTAGATGCCGCTTTTTTGCTGCCTGTTCAAAGTCAGGGGGGTGCGGCAAGGGAGAAACGAGAAGAAAGATGTGAGGAGGTGGGGGAGAGTTCGGAGAGTGCGTGGGCTTCGTTTGCCGTGCCGTTTGAGGGGGAGCGTTTGCGTCCTGTGAGTGCGGGATGGGGTGGAAAGGGAGGTGGGGGTATGTGTGATGCCAGGTTGAAGAAGAGGGAAGGGGGAGAGGAAGTGAAATCCCTACACAGGGCGCAGAGTTGCACTGCGTATACCGGTCTTTCGGGACCGTCTCATTATCTAGAGGTCCCCGACGACGAAGCCCCCATCCATGCAGCACACAGAGTGCAGATAGGGAACGCCCTGTCTGCATGGAGACGGGAAGAAGAAAAGGATGTCAATGTGAAGCAGCACCCAAGAGAAAGAGAAAGAGAGACGGGGGAGGTCCCCTCCTCATGGCACGCCCAGATATGCCGATGGAAGGGAGGGTCACGATCTGTTTCTGAATTCCCCCCCTCTGTTGGTGTGGGGGGAGGAGGGGGGGGTCTGTCATCGGTAGGTGACAAGAGGGAGGGACGCCATGAAGCCTCTTCCTCTTCCTCCGGCTCTCTGCTTCCCCCCTCAATCTGTCAGCAGCACACCAGGCCTTCTGAGGAAAGAGAGAAGGCAGGAGAAGAGTCTGAGCATGAGTTGAGTTTGGACTTTCCGGACGAATTGGAAGGAGAGGGGGGCACAGTAGAAGGAAGGATTGTGACGTACAAACGTCCTCGATTTGTTGCAGCAACTGCCTCCAAGTTGCCCCTGGCTGCTGAGAACGAAGCAGGTCGTGCGAATGGAATGGCAAGAGAGAGTGAGCCGAGGTTCGGTTCTTCTTCCTCTTCTTGTTTGAATCCGCCGGCTGCGCAAAGTGAGAGGTCCCACAAACCCGGAAGAACCCTCTCTAGTTCTCTCCCCTTTTCGCTTGACTCTGTGACAAAGCCTCTCGAAGCAGGTCTGCGTTCAGTGATGTCTGTCTTTGATCTCTTTGAGTCTGAGAAACAGAAAAAACCGCCCAAGAGAATTCTGAGAGGCAGACAGGCAGACACCCCGACTCTGCCTGGCCAACCCCCGTCAGCCAACACCCAACCCAACGGGTCTTGTTGCGCCAGGGGTGACCCTGCGATGAAGGAAGACTACAGGGGTGATGCACCTTGCAGAGATAGGAGTTCCTCTCGTGCTGTTGCTGCGAGGGATGTCCAGACTGCCAGAGGGGTATCGGATGTCCACAAAGAAAACAAAGGACTCCACTCAAGTCAGTCAAGCAAGCCTTCTCAGTCAGACAGAGACCGACAGCTCATGCAGTCAAACGCAGAACAAAATGGTTGCGTGGCGTGTGATTCTCTGATGTTTGAGTGCCTCTCTCTCGATGTGCCTCTGTGGTTTCCCATTGAATGTCTCTGTGCATATGCGTACGACTACTTTTCTGTCTGGTGGTCTGAGCCTTGCCAGGGCTAGCAAAGCCCGAGAAAAGTGTAGCAGCCTCTCTCTCTCTCTCTCTCTCTCTCTGTGTGCTCACCTCTTCTCTTCTCTCTGCAGACTCGCAAGACTTTCCTTCAGGGAAAGGAGCAAACGGACACCCCCCCTCCCGTCAGGCCCCCCACTCTTCTCAGGGAGTGTGCTTGTTTGCCTCCGTGCCCCCGTCTCCGGATCGGGAAATTGAACGGGAAGGTCCCTCAAACTCTTCCTCTGCCTCTGCTGCGTCTTCGTCCTCTGCTAGGGCGACTGCGGTCGGACACTGTAGTACTGAGTCGGGGCCTGCGCCCGGTCTGGTGCCAGCAGGAGTAGAAGGAGAGGGAAGAATCGGGCAAGGAGCCAGTGCGTCCAGCGTTGCCCGGGGCTTTCCAGTGTACGTTTACCGGGGGTATCAGCAGGAGACGCCCACAGAGGGGACAACCCAATGGCAGCAGCAACAGCTGGTGCGTCCTCGCATGCAGTATGGGCATCAAGCGGTCCGGACGTCTGTTCAGGGGATGAATGGGCATGGCTGGCAGGGATGATTACTCTAGAAATGGCACCAGAGGGTGCGAGAGAAACATAGAAGGCAGAATGAGAGACAAAACGCAACGCTAGTAAACGATGGCAAAAACATTTCTCAATAGTTTCTCGAGCTAGAGCTATAAAATATACTTAGCTACTTAGGTATCTCCTCACTATAATTTGTCAGCTATAACTTAAAATTTTTTAGTTCTAAGGCTAGTAGCTACAGAGATGTTAAATTGATTTAGCACTAGATTTAGTATTGAAACTCTAGCTGAAACTAAGCTAAAAACGACCGTTTGGCTGACTCGGACTGATTGGCTGAACTTAGCTAAACAGCTAAACAAGTTTTTTATCATCCCAAATATATCCTTATTGGGAAAAAAATTTGTTTTCTAAGGGAAAATGGCCCCTAAAACTTTTTTTTTCTTGTTGATCAGGGGGGGGCTTTTGCTAGCTTTTACCTCCCCGGGCCGGACCCCCCCCCCCTAGCTAGCCTCCGCAAAGGCCTGTCCTGAGCTGCGCCTCCCGATCGAGGCGATCACGCATGCGCGATCTTTCGCAGGAGACGGAGGGCATGCATGCATGCAACATCTAAGAGAATTCATGCAACATCATATGTGTAACTCTGCACGTCGTGTTCTGAGAATACGGCAAAGTGGAGCTTGAAAGTACGTAGACGTCGGTGGCTATAGCATAGAGAGATGGAACGAAGAGAAAGTATAGGAATGAAGGTCCGGCCAGAAGTGCATGCATGACGATGTTGCGGCCTGCCGATCGACCCAGCGAAGCTTAAACAGGCTTCGATCAAACAGAGGCATCTCAAGATAAGCAGTCGATTGATTAGAGGCCAATCTTATCAGTTTCCAGTCACGTAACCCTTTCACTTCTCCTTCTTCCTTAATTTACCTGCTTCATTTGCTTAACCACTGCGGAGATTCTTTGGTTGGCAATTAATAGTGATGGATCTGAAGGACATCGTAGACAACAACGGTGCGTTGATTCGTGAAGATCCACGTACATGCATTCCACGTCATCTCATCTCATCCAAGCACAGTCGTGGGGTGTATGCATGCGGTTGCTGGGAATATGGGTCTTTGAGTGTATGTATGAGCGCCATCGATTGAACCGGTACTAACCATATGAATACTTACATACATATGTTTATATATTGTGCATAGTTGCAGAAAAACTGCTGCAGGCAGCTACCCCTGCAGCGAATCCGGTCAAAGCTCCGATGCGTGGGGTGGTGTTCTCGAAAGCCCAACGTGCCTTGGTGGTGAGTATCCCGAATGCTCCGACTTGGAGAAGGATCTTCTCCGCACGAAGGCTCGGAATATATTGACTCATTATTAAGAGTCGGATCGGCGAGGCCCTGGGGGATTCGAGAGTAAGAACCTAGGTAAGAACTAGAACTGCTAGTAAACTAGCTAGCTAGCTAGCTAGTAAAGTTAAACACATAGTCAACTAGAAAGTCAATTTAGTAGTCAATAAACAACAAAAATCTTTAATGGGGTATTATTAGTCTACCGTATAGATCTAGATATAGATTTTGGGTAACAACCCAGGATTCGGGCCCCAGGAAACAGATCGACTTCAAACAGTAACAGCTAGCCGTTACGTTGGAATCCGGCACATGATAGCCGCCGCATATTGACCAAGATACTGTCCCAATTAAAAGTACCTGTGGTATCACGGTACAACTATGCCTGAGCACACGGAGCGCAAGCATGCAAAACATGCACAAATCCAGTCATGGTTTGCATGAATTTGATACGATTGCACCCTGTCAGATTACACCGCATCGAGCATTAAAGACAAAGCTGAGGTGAAACGCGTTCAAGCAGCAGTACACGACACTCACACAGTGCTACACACCGAACCACCACCCTTGAACCAGATCCAATCAACAGTCTGGGGAACATTTATGGCCGAATCCTTCGATCGGTTTGTAGATCAGTAATTGAACTGGACTGTCAGAATCATCTTTTCGATGGATCAGCATCCAAGTCCGTACGTTCTACAGCAGAATTGTCTTTTCTGGGGCGACCACCTTTCCCTCGTGTAGCAGTACATCGGCCCCCGTTCCCTCAACGGTTCGGACTGCTTCTCTGCTGTCTCTTTCGTGGACTCTGCTGGAGAAAGGGCGGGCCGGGGGGCAGCAACAGACCTGCAAAAGGACGCATCAACCAGCCCATAGACACACATACACACACACAAACACGAAGCGAGAAAGCGAGAAAGCGAGAGACAGAGACAGAGACAGAGACAAAGACAAAGACAGAGACAGACACACACACACACACACACACACACAGAGAGAGAGAGAGAGAGAGCTCCAGAGTGAGGCGAACATAAAGTCCAAAAAAAGGGGCGAGGAAAAACACAGAGAAAGATGAAAACGGGGACACAAGGGAAACAAACAGGAAAAGAGAGGGGAGGAAGAAGGAAGGTCGCAAGCAGGCAGCGAAGAAAGGAAATGAACAAAATACAGACTAACAGACTTTTGCAAAGAAGTCAAAAGAGAGGAGCGAGACGATCCGTACCCCTCAGCCTACCTTCTCTCTCAGCCTACCTTTCTTCCTTCCCAGCTCCCCCCACCCACCCACCCCCCCACCCACCCGTCTTGTTGCTCCTCTGTTGTTTCCTGAGGAACGCCGGAGACGACTTGAGAGTTTTCTGCTTCCTCTATGGACGTTAGTGTCCCCTCCGCCTGTCCCCCCAAGCCCTCGGAGGCATACGCAGAGCAGCTGGGTTCTCCCTGACGGCTGTGGTCATGCGTGAATGCATCATGTGATGTTTGCATGGGTGCAGGGAAGAGAGGGAGGGAGGACATGAGCAAAGAAAGAAGGAGGATCCGGAGTTGAGAAGAGAACAGCAGGATGAGTGAAAGGAAAAGGAAAAGGAAAAGGCAGAGTGAAGAGCAGGGACCGTGAGCGGCACAAAAAAGGGGCATGGCAAGGGGGATGGGCGGCGGAAGGACGAAAGTGAGAACAGAAAGAAGGTCATGAAGAAGAATTTCGACACACAGAGAGAGCATAGATTCGAGGGGAAAAGAAGGTCCGAAGGCACATCTCCGTTTCGAACACCTGATGACCTCCCCTCTTTCTTGCGTGCGTCATCCCCCCGAATGATTTTTCACGCACGGACGAACGCGAGCAAGCCATGATCATACAATGCAGACAGAGAAGGAGAGGCAAAAATAAGAACTCCACCGAGGGAGCGTTACCAATTTGAGTCCCTCCAAGTGCACACATGACCGGACTACATGCAGTGTGACAGAATGGATTCTGTTCTCTCCAATTTGTGCTTTGCTTTTCAGAGAGGTCAACGAGCGAATTCATTCAGTCTGTCTCTCAAAATTGTGCTTTGTAATCGTCCTCATTCTCTTCTTTCCGCTGTCCTCTGTCGCAAACGAAAGACCAACAAATCAAAAGAAAAAATGGGCACTCAAATAAAAACCCGAGTTTACACAACGTCCAGAGGAAAGGAGACACACGGTGGACTTACTGACATGCAGAATCGCATAGTGCACAGAGGACTGTACCCCTCACTGCAGTGGCAGGTGTTGCACCCATCGTTCCAGGAGGTGCAGTCGGCAGGGAGACCTAGTTGGGTGGCTGCCTCGGAACAGCTGCACTCGCAGACGCATTCAGAGACGTTCAATGGGACAGAGATAAGTACCTATTATGCATACATAGACGGAGATCAAATGCACACCGAGCAGAGGGAGTCTCAACGTACGAATGTCCCACATGAGGAACGCAGGAAGGTCGGAGGCAAGACTGAACTGATTATGAAGACTTCCGACCCTTGACGTCCACCTTAACGCGAGCGTGACATCCTTAGCGACAGAGTCACAGTCACAAAGAGGCGGTGTGGAGGATAAGGACATGAGTTGAAGGACACAGGCGGAGAATGGCGGAACAGGGAGAGAGAGATAGACGAAGAAAGAGACGGACAGAGACGGCATGGGACAGGTACATGCATGTGCAGACAGAGACAGAGAGAGAAAAGCGTATGAATGAGCACCCCGGTATGCAAGATTGGAAGGAGGACTATGTATGCCATGTGAAAAGCACCGGAAAGGAGTCCTTAGGATTGACACTTGTATGCACAATTGACGAGACGGCTTGCCTAAATTGAACTGTTCGTGTCCCACCAAGCCAGCAAGTCCGTTCCTGACCTGTTGCCTTGCATGATGTCTTGTCCCACAACAGAAAGAAGGACCAGCATCACGCAGGCACTGACGAGAGGAAAGCCGTCTACCACCCTTTTACCCGACATTTTGACAGAGGATCAGAGCTGCACGTCAAAGTGTTCGCAGTATCAGTCTGAACAGGGTGTTTTCACTCTTGTCTGTGATTGGAGGCGGCCGAAAGCCTCGCTGCTCTCCCCGAGGAGTTCGAAGAAAGAAAGAAAGAATCAACAGGCTGACACCTCTCAACTGCGATCTCTGAACTTTGAACTGAATTCAACTGATTTCTTGGATCAAGAGGTGGATGTCAAAATGGCCAAGTACATGCATGAGCCTGGCCGGGGCCGGGGGCGGCCCCCGCGGCCTATATATAGCTCGCGCGGCGGCCTTTTGGTTCCGCAATACATGGTGCGTGCGTCAGCACAGACGCGCGGAGACATCGCGGAGACATGGCGAGACGGCAGAGCGCTTAGAGATCTCCAAGTTTGGTGAAATTTGTCGACAAAAGGTGAGGAAAAAAATCAAGAATGCCATGATTGGGTCAGGAACTGTGCTGTGTCTGTATGAATGCACCACTCGGAAGTGATCATTGTGACATTCATTTCTCAGCAACTTCAGTCATCTCCAAGCAAATCTTGACAAACCAACGCGTCTATCCAGTTCAACGCTCAATGTGTCTCCAAGGAAGCTTGACTCTGTCTTTCAAATCGTTCATCCCGCGGACTGTTTCTCAAGACCATAGAGATGCGCATTGTCGGTTTTCTTCTTCTTTCCCTCGTTTCTTCTGTGTCTGGAGCTATTGATGTGTCTGAGGCTGTTACAGACATCGCAAAGCAGGGGGGGCACGTTGACCATCCCGAGGAAGGTCACGTGGAGCTGCCAGAGGAAGGTCATGTTGACCACCCTGAAGAAGGACATGTCGTCGTGCCAGAGGAAGGTCATGTTGACCACCCTGAAGAAGGACATGTCGTCGTGCCAGAGGAGGGCCACGTCGATTTCCCAGACAAGAGTGTGACGGAAGGTCACGGCAACCTGCGTAGGCTTCAGAGAACGGAACCCAAGGTTGCCCCCATTGGTCCTGGTGCTTCGACAAGGAGCTGCTCTTGCTATTGTGAGTAGAGGCCGCCTCGACAGCTGCTTTGCAATTTGTTGCCATTCCTTATTCTGCTTCTTCTTCAGAGAAAGGAGAAGAACTGTGCGTATGGTCTGTCCCCGTGTAGGAGTCCCGATGATCGAATTTTCCTGAAATTCTTCTGGGCCTTCCAGGCTCAGACCTGGTCTCTTTCGTTGTCGTCTTATGCAATCTCCCTCCCTCCCTCCCTCCCTCTCTCTCTCTCTCTCTCTCTCTCTCTCTCTCTTTCTCTCTTTCTCTTTCTCTCTCCCTCTCCCTCTGTGTGTGTGTGTGTGAGAGAGAGAGAGAGAAACCTTTTCTCGCCCTCGCTGTCTGTGTAGCTTTGTGTTGTCTTGGTGATCTAGTTGACCTTCTTTCTGCCGCATGCATTCCCTTGCAGGCTGCACTCCTGACGGAGCAACTATTCATTCTTGTGGGCCTGTCAAGGTCTTTGCGGGTCCCGTCACCGTCACCGCGTTCTGCAACACCTTCGCGTCTGACACGGCGTGCAGCAACGCGTATGCAAGCACCTGCCGCAACCAAGGCTTCAGCCTCATTGACTCTGTCTGATCGATCGATCGATCGCTCAAAGGATGTTTTTCTCTTTTTTTCCATCGACTCCGTCAAACTTCGTGTGGCTGCAAGGTCGATACACTGCCCTCATCGTGGGGTGTCCTTCGGTGTCTTTACTCATGTCGGGTGCTAATTTGATAATGCATGCACAAAGCTGAGAGTGTAATGAGTTATGACTCACTTGGCTGAAGTTCGAAGAAAGGAAGCCTTGTGAAATGGAGTGGTTGCATGAAAGGTCTGAGGGGGATGATTCTGTGCGAGGAGCCTGTTTCGTGAGATAGGATCATGACGTTTTATGGTAATTCATGGAAGGAGGATCTCGCTATGGGAAATTCTTCCAATCCGTGTTTGTTTTTCCTGCTAGTAGAAGAAGGAATTTTTGTTGTACAGACACTGAGAAACTATCTCTGTATGTCTGGATGCTCACGTGCATGGTCGATGAATTGATCGAATGGGAATCGTATTGGACAAGATCAGATTCGATGTTCATGTGTCTTTCTGATGAAATCATTTCCACGGTGTTGATTTCAGAAACGGGGAGGTATCTCCCCCTTTCGTCTTTGTTTTTCTTCACTCTTCTGTACTTCTTGAATTCTTCTTCCGTTCTCAAACAGAACTGAATCGTGGATAAAGAAAAACTCCTCTGTAAATCTTTCTAAAAAGGCAAAAACGAATCGTCCTTTTCTTTTTTTTCGTTTTCAGAAGGAACGTGCACTGTGCATACAATTGTTACCCTGGCTGCTATTTTGAGTCCGAAATTGATTGCAAGTCGATGGATGAATCGATACCGGTCCTGATTTTTTTTTTCCTGTGGGTATGTGTTTACAATCGTGACAGTTACCGTGTGTTATACCGTGTATACAAACTTGACGACGTTTATATAACTCGTGATACCACTGGCACACAGTTAGTCTAAAGCCCATACTAGAATATATGCTGGAAGCAGTATGGAAACAGGTATAGATGCTAGTATGGATGTATGTATTAATTCAAAAACAATGATTGAATAAAACTTGAATAAGTTGAATTTAAATTTATGGTTCAAAAAATGGGAGGAACGAGGAATAGGCAGTGCGCTGGTCATGACAGAGGGATAAGAAGTACTTAGCAAATCCTGAAGTCGGAAGGAGGAGAGTCAAGTTTGAGGTCGCACGAGCGAGAGAACTAGCAGCGAGAACAGTAAACAGGACAGAAAGAAAAGGCGGAAGAAGAACAGGCTAGACGCTAGAAATAAACTTTAAGTCAATGCCCCCCAAAAGTTTAATGCGGGGCCAATGAATGCGCACAATTTAAATTTTTGAGACATCCAATTTAATCTAGATCAAAATCTTCAATCAAACGTTTATAGTTTTAATTAATTTTTATAAAATATGGAATATAATTGCCAGTGTAAACAATTAAAGCCGAAGAACGTAATTAACACATTTAGTTCTAGGTTTAGTTAGGCTAGTAGCGCTATAGCTAGGGCTATAGATAAAACCTCCTATTATAAATTATAGTAATTTATATATGTATTATTCATATAGCTTAGATAATAGCTAAGCCTAGCTCCCAATGCAAATTAACTATTGTATTATTTGTATACTATTGAACTGCAAATACCATTATATATTTTTCCGCTTCCGAGAGTTAGACTGGAGCTCAAACTTGTGTATCATGTTTGAAAACACTTGAAAGATTTTCTACTGTTTTTAGAAAATGAGTGTTTTCAAAACTAATTTTCTCTTCTTCTCCAAATCGTCCCGAAGCGCCCGTCCCCCCTTGTTGAGAACCTGTCCCTGACTCTTTGCCTACAGCCCCAAAAGACACCATCTCATACAACCCTCCATCTCCATCTTCCCTGACCGAATCTCCATACTGATCTCTGTGCTCCTTCTTCTTTACAAATATGGTCCCACAAAAATTCTCCAAATTAGGCAGTACATCTGCGACTGGTGTCTGCTCACGGATCCCCAAACGCCCAAAAGCTTCCAACAGCACACCAGGGCTGCACCACACATTCTTCCTTCCACCACCAGAGCAGGCCGAACGAACCACCGACAAAATCAGCCGCTCACAGTCAGAAAGAGGAGACAATTTAAGAGAAATCCCGGGAGAACTGGAGGGCGACTCTGTCCAGTCATCTGACCCATACGCTCCCATACGCATAGCATACTGTGGCGTCACTGCCTCGACGAAAACCCGCCACAAATCCACATTATCTGTAAATTCTTCCCCCTTCTCAGCTTTGTCCTCCCTCTGCAGCATGCTTTGCTGGCTTGACCGAGATAAGCCCTGCGTTCCCGCCCCCCTCACTCCATTCGACTGTGTGAAAGAAGAAAAGGCCAGGGAAGAGGACGACGGAACCCCCCCACCTCCAAAAGTTTCTGAGGACGAAGAGAAGGACGAGGGCTCCAGTCGGGCCCTCTTAGCATCTGGCTGTGAGGGGCCCGACTGTGCTCTTTCCGGGACCCCGGCGTGTGCTCTTTCCGGGACAGCGTTGAATCCAAGAGGGTCTGACGAGGAAGAGAGGGGAACCGGAGGTCCCCGAAAGGTGGCATAAGAAGAGCTTGCCTGATGCGCAGGCGCATGCCCATTCGGATTGGCATGGAAGTCTTCAACGACCAAATCGAAGTCATCGTCGTCATCGTCAAAGTCATAAACCTCTGTAGAGGCAGCAGCAGCAGCAGCTGCAGGAGGAGGTCTCAACGGTTCTGCGGGAGGGCGGGGAAGCCTTGAGGGGTGCCCATTGGAAGGTGGGAAAGGGAAAGGGGGGTCTGCAAATGAGGTGGGCGGAGGGAAGGGAGGGGGTCTTTGAACTGCGTTTGCGGGGACAGGCGGAGGGGGGCGTGCTCGGTTTATGGCCGGAGGGGGTGGAGGGGGTCTGGGGCCTCCATTGGGGTCTGGTGCTGGGTGCTGCGGGTTGGCATGTTGGATTCCTCCTGCATTGACGGCAGCTGCTCCTGCTGCCCCGTCTCCTGGAGGGTCTTTGCACACTGCTCTTGCAATGTCGTCAGCTGTTACTGCGGCTTCTGATACCACACGCACGTTTTCAGACTGAAGGAGCAGAAGACCTAGATGGACCTCGGGGGAGGCAGAGACGAGAATTTTTGTGCCATAGGCAATGGGAAAAGGGATACAGGGCACGGATCGGTACTCGAGGGCTGGGAGTGTGGTGTGGCCGTCTGAGAGCTGCAGTTTGAGGGTGCGCTTGGAGGCCTTCAGTGTTTGTGTCTCATTGTCGACAAGCTGTTTCCTTTGCGAGTGTATTGACTCCGCAATATTTCTACCTGCGTCTACCTGAAGCATGTGACTGCCTTCTAGGACAACACACTCGACACTCTCGTTGCTGATGCCAAGAGGAAGGGTGCCCTCAGACCAGAGACGGATGTCCTCTTTGAGCAGCTGTTTGAAGCACAAATTCAGAGCCTGCTCTAGAGGCAGACTGCCACTTGGCCCCACATGCTGCCTGAGAGTGTTCAGTAACCAATCTGTTCTGACTCTCAGCCCCGACTCTGCGTCAAGCCGTTGAGACAGTCTTGCGGCAAACCCCTCCAAACTTGCCGTCTCCTCCGCTTGCATGCCTTCTTCCTGGGAACAGGCCCATAAAAAAAAGGGTGCCCAAATTGGGATGCGACAAGGGACTCAAGCACACAGCAAAAGCGTGGTGGGTACAAACTTCGATCAGTATCCTTAATGGTCAGACAAGACGGTGTTCAAGACATTTCAAGACACCCCGTAATCAGTGCATGATTTGTTCTCAGTCTGATTCGAGCAATCGTCCTGGCCGGCCGGGGCCACGCGCGCAAATTTTTCAGAGCTCATGCATGCATGCCGTGGCCAAAAAAGTTCAGGCGCGCGTCTCAGTCTTTAAGCCGTCTCCACGAACTCAATTTCTGTGCCTCCTAGCTCGACCATTCCTCCTGACTGAGTCCACCATCTTGCTTCATCTTCTGTTTGACATCGATGAGAGTAGGACGTAGTCTCTGTACGCTCATACAGTTCTCGTGTCGCACTCGTTTTGTGGCTGGAATTTCTCTCAGCAGTGAAGCTGAACTCTGAACACCGTTCTCGCCGGACATTTTGTTGTTTTTGTCTGCGCTGCGTTATTTCCAGAGAACCCGAACGAAGGCCGTATTTTGTGGCGAAAGAGGCTTTGCTTCTTCGTGCAATTTTTGATTCTGGACGCTCTGTTTGATCGATCGGACGGGCCTTCCACCTTATTGATTAATTGACTTGACAGATCGATGAGTGGAGGTCCTCCTTCAGGACCGGGGCAGCAACCTCCCGGGGGGGGTGGCCCTCCCGGGTTCCCTCCCGGTGCTCCTCCTGGTGCCCCTGGTCTCCTTCCTCGGCCCCCCATGATGATGCCGCCTCCGGGTGCGATGGGGGGAATGATGGGCGGCCCTGGCATCATGCCACCTCCCGGTATGCCGATGCAGCCGGGAATGGGCGGACCCGCAATTCTTCCTCACCCAGGGGCTGCAGCTGCTGCTCCGCCAATGATGCAAGGTGGGGGTCCTCCTCCCGCCGCTGCTGCTGCAGCAGCTGCTCCTATGGACACCAGCCAGGGCCCCCCCCGCGTCCCGGGGCCCCCTCCCGTGAAGAGTCGTGACGACATTTTGCAGGAGAAGGCCCTGAAGTGGCAGAACTTGAATGCGAAGCGTTACGGAGATAAGAGGAAGTTCGGGTTCATGGACGCGATGAAGGAGGACATGCCCCCCGAGCACGTGAGGAAAATCATCAAGGACCACGGGGACATGACGAACAGGAAGTTCAGACACGACAGGAGGGTCTATCTGGTCAGTTCAGAAAGACACAAAGAAGGGAGAGGAGTCTGATCTCAGAGTGCATTGTGGAGAGAGTCAAGTAGTCTGTTGTGATGTTGTGGGGAAAGGACGGACAAAACAAAGCGGTTGTCAGCTTTTGCAGCTCTTTCGCACCGCGCACCTGTCTCTTTTACTTAGGTCAGGCAGGCAGGTAGTTAGTCGTTTTTGCTTGTCTGCTTGTCGGTCTGCCTGCTTTCCCGCCTGTTCCAGTCCTTGTCATCTTCTTGGTTTCCGGGTGTTTTCTCGAGCCAAAACGTCACCTCTTTTTCGTGGATTTCAGGGTTTCTCTTTCTGTCGGATTCCGTGTTTCTGTGCGAGCACTTTTTTTTCATGTTCGTTTATTTTCATTCTGTTCACTCTCGACATGCTTCCTCATGCTTTCAGGGCTCCCTGAAATACGTCCCCCACGCGATCTACAAACTGTTGGAGAACATGCCGATGCCGTGGGAACAGGTCAGGATCTGGAGGGTTGTGTGTTTGTTTGTTACGACGGGTGTGCGGTGCGAAGCTTGGATAGCGCATAGGTTTGTTCCATTCTTGACCGACATCTTTCTTCTTTAGTGCGTGCTTCTTCATCCATTCATGAAGCGACTCTTCAGACCCTCTCCTCAGTTTTTCTTTGTCTCTTGTTGATTCAAAGTCGTCAGCCGCAAGAGGGTCAGCCACCCCAGTTCTTGACACGTCCTCCTCTCCCTCCGCGTTTTTCTCTCTGTGCAGGTGCGGAATGTGAAGGCTGTGTATCACATCACGGGAGCGATCACTTTCGTGAACGAGGTCCCCTGGGTGATTGAGCCTCTGTTCCTCGCACAGTGGGGCACTATGTGGATCATGATGAGGAGAGAGAAGAGAGACAGAAGACACTTCAAGAGAATGAGATTCCCTCCGTTCGACGATGAAGAACCGCCTCTGGATTATGGGGTCTGTCGGTCTGGCAGGCAGTGAGTGCATGGATGGAGTCTGTCAGTCTGTCTCTGCACGCACGGTTGAATAGACGACAACTGTCTGTCTCTCATCTTCTTGTCTTTTCACGTTCCTTTGTTCTCGTCTGATCGATCTTTTGCCCCATTTCCTCCTTGCCTCCTTGGTTTTTTCCTGTTGAAGTTTTGCCGTCCATGCTGTTAGATCACTGCATCTGTTCGTGACTTTTGCCCTCTTTTTGTTTGTCTGCAATTTTTTCTCTTTGACTTTGTGTGTGTGTGTGTGTGTGTGTGTGTGTATTGACCTGACCTGATGCAGGACAACGTGTACGACGTAGAGCCCCTGGAGGCGATCCAGATGGATTTGGATCCTGATGAGGACGAGGCCGTGATGGCCTGGTTCTACGACCACAAGGCCCTGGAGGACACTGACCAGGTCAACGGGCCGACCTACAAGAAGTGGAGACTCACGCTGCCACAGATGGGGGTCCTCTACAGACTCGCGAACCAACTGCTGTCAGACCTCATGGTCAGTCAGTTAAGCTCTCTCTCTCTGTGTGTGTGTGTGTGTGTGTGTGTGTGTGTCATCAGACCTTATGCTCACGCAGGGAGTCATTGATCAGTCGAGTAGTCAGGCTCTTTGGCCGGAAACCGGGTCAGAATGAATGATTAGGGGGAGGAGTCTGCGACCTGAAAGAAAGTATCGGACTGAGCGTTTCTTTCTCTCTCCGTCTGCATGTGGGTCTGTTCTATTTCGTGTCTGTGTATTTTTTTTTGAACGTGAACGTATACGTCTCTTCCTTTGTGTTTGTGTGTGTGTGCAGGACCACAACTACTTCTACCTATTCGATCTGAAGAGTTTCTACACGGCCAAGGCACTCAACATGGCCATCCCGGGAGGGCCCAAATTCGAGCCGCTCTTCAGGTGGGCATCCTCTTCTTTTCTTTCTTCGCTCGCCTTCTCTCTATGTGGATGTCTTTCTTTCTTTCTTTCTTTCTTTGCGCCTCCATTCCTTGTCTGCCTGTCCCGTCGTTCCTTTTTGTTCTTAGAATTCCTGTCTCAACGCTACCGAACAGCAGACGGTCCTATCAGAGTGTCTCGTCTGCGTTCTGCGTCGAGACGAATTTCTTGAATGAGTGCCATGAAAGCATGAATTGATTTGCTTTTTCTTTCTGCAGGGACACGGACGAACAGGACGAAGACTGGAACGAGTTCAACGACATCCACAAGATCATCATCAGGCAGCAGATCAGAACAGAGTACAAGATTGCGTTCCCCTATCTGTACAACAACAGGTCGGTTGACGCACGCAAGATTGCGGTCGGCAGGCAGGCACAATCAATCGAAAAAGGGACAGCTCATAGAGAGACGGCCATTTCCTCGTTTCTTTTCTTTTCTTTCGAGACTTCCTTGTGTTTTTCCTGCTTCATCCCTGTGTTATTTCTGTACGTCGCGCAATTTGCGGTATGGACCTTTTTGGAAGCCTGAGTATACGTGTGTATGTGGACATTTATGGAAATGGTTTCTGCAGGCCCCGCAAGGTTGCCCTGGGAACGTACCACACCCCGATGTGCGCGTACGTGAAAAACGAAGACCCGGACCTCCCGGCGTTCTACTTTGACCCGATCATCAACCCCCTCCCTGCCTACAGGGCCGGGGAGTCCGACCCTGACGCGGCAGGGGAGTGTCTCGGTCCGTCCGTTTGATCAGCGAATGCACTGCGGCTTTGTTGCTTTGTTGTTTTTGTTTCGCTCCAGCGATCTTCTTTTCGAGTCCTCCCTCTTCTCCACTGTCCTTCCTTCCTTCCTGTCAGGCAACGCTGAGAGAGATGCTGCTGCTGTTTTGCTAGATACGTTGGAGGAGACGATGAGGACCGGCATGCATGGAGTCTCTTGTGGTCCCCTTCTTTGCTGTGCTTTATCGACTGCTTGATCGAATTGTTTGTTCATGCAGTGATAGACTGACAGACTGTCCCACTAGATGACCGAGTAAATGGTTGAATGCATGAATGAGCGAGTGCATGAATGAATTAATGAATGAATAAATGAATGAATGAATGAATGAGTGCAGACGAGGAGGACTTGGAGTCTCTGTTCATCCCCGCGAAGGTTGAGCCTTTCTTGGCTGAGGCACCTATGGTCACAGACAACACCAACAACGGCGTGTCGCTCTTCTGGGCCCCTCGACCCTTCAATCTCCGCAGTGGGCACATGAGGAGGGCCCAGGACGTGCCCCTCGTGCAGGCTTGGTACAGGGAGCACTGCCCTCAAAGCCACCCTGTGAAGGTGAGTGCCTTGATATATCTATCTGCCCTCAAAGCCAGCCTGTGAAGTTGAGTGAGTGAGTGCCTCGATCTATCTGACAAATCGGTGCATTCCATCTGTGGGGAGTGTTCATTTTGTTTTTCATTTCTTTGTTCCTTCTCAGTGTTTTTGCCTTCCTCATATTTATCTGCTTCCTCTCGACTGCACTGCTGCTCTCCTGGGCTCAGGCTTTTTTGTGCCCCTTTACTCGGATAAACACCTCTACTCCCTCATTCTGTCCCTTTCTTCCTTCGGCGCAACCCTACCTTTGCTGCTTGGTCTCATTCCTACTTTCCCCCTTTCGTCGGTGGTTGTGCTCTTTCTTTTTCCTTGCTCTGTCTCTCTGTGGCCTCATCGATCAATTGATCGAGTGTTTCTTCCTCCCTCCGTTCCTTTGTTCCTGCAGGTGCGTGTGAGCTACCAGAAGTTGCTGAAGTGCTGGGTGCTGAACCATTTGAGGAACTCCCCTCCTCGGAACTGCAGAAAGCGGTACCTGTTCAGGACGTTCAAGAGCACCAAGTTCTTCCAGACTACAACGCTGGACTGGGTGGAAGTGGGATTGCAGGTCCGTCTGTCTGGCTGCCTGTGTGTTTGTCTGGCTGTCTGTGTGGCTGGCTGGCTGGCTGGCTGCAGGCTGACTGTCATTTTTGTGTGATGGGGGGAGGGTCGGGGCCGCTGCTAGTGCGCCTGGAATTGTTTCGAATGTACAAATAGACTGCAGGGGGCAGAGAGGTCTGTCGGATTGGTCACCGGGGGAAAATGCCTTTTCCGATCTTCCTTCTAACTTTCTTTTCTTCACAGAAAGCCCCCCAAGTCCTCTCTCTCGTTTGGATTGGATGCTGTGTGGGAGGAAGGTGCGGACAGTTGGGGTTCTCTGGCTTTATTTCTTTTGGGAGGCTATGCAAGTGTGCTTTCAGCGGCTGATTGTCCATCCATGGATCCTTTCTTCTGTCTCTGAGTGTGGATGCAGGTGTGCCGTCAGGGGTACAACATGTTGAACCTCTTGATTCACAGGAAGCACCTGAACTACCTGCATCTGGACTACAACTTTAACTTGAAGCCCGTGAAGACGCTGACGACCAAGGAGAGAAAGAAGAGCAGATTCGGAAACGCGTTCCATCTCTGCAGAGAAATCCTGCGCCTCACGAAGCTCATCGTCGACTCGCACGTGCAGTACCGGTACGTCTCTCTTCTCCTTTCTGCGTGTCCATCTGTTGGTATCGTGCGTAGTTTTTGTTACAGGGTGGGGAGGGAGGGGTGTGCAAATAAATGACTTCGAAAGGCCGTCGATGAAAAGTTCGGACGATATGTGGGGGGATCACAAGACGGCTGTATGGCATTGCATTCAGAGTATCTTTCTGTTCAATCTGCTCTACTCATTCGTTGTGTGCGGCCTCCATTCCTTCCTTTGCCTTCTTGTTCCTTATCCGTCGCCCAGCCGTCTCTTGAAATGTGAATTTACTGATGGAAATGCTGACAGGTGTTGAAAGGAAGAAGTGCGTTCATTCATTTATTTTGAATGCAGTCTGGGGAACGTTGACGGGTATCAGCTTGCCGACGGTCTTCAGTACACGTTTGCGCACGTGGGGCAGCTGACGGGTATGTACCGGTACAAGTACAGACTGATGAGGCAGGTGCGGATGTGCAAGGACTTGAAGCATCTGATCTACTACCGGTTCAACACTGGGCCCGTGGGGAAGGGCCCCGGCTGTGGTTTCTGGGCCCCTGGGTGGCGTGTGTGGGTCTTCTTCCTTCGTGGGGTGATGCCGTTGTTGGAGCGTTGGTTGGGTAACCTCCTTGCCCGTCAGTTCGAAGGCAGAGTCTCGAAGGGAGTCGCCAAGACTGTGACGAAGCAGAGGGTGGAGAGTCACTTCGACCTCGAGTTGCGTGCTGCTGTGATGCACGACATTCTGGATATGATGCCAGAGGGACTGCAGGCCAACAAGGCCAGAACGATTCTGCAACACCTGTCGGAAGCCTGGAGGTGTTGGAAGGCCAACATCCCTTGGAAGGTCCCCGGTCTGCCCGCACCGATTGAGAATATGATCCTCCGGTATGTGAAGATGAAGGCCGACTGGTGGACCAACAACGCCTACTACAACCGTGAGAGAATCAGGAGGGGCGCCACTGTCGACAAGACGGTGTGCAAAAAGAACCTCGGCAGGCTCACCAGGCTGTGGCTCAAGGTTCGTGGGTTGCGGAAGGGGAGTTGGGTGCGGGGAGCGAACTTGTGTTTGTGTGCGATCGCAATGTGTCTCCAATTCTTCTCTTTTCAAGTTCTTTTGTCTTGTCTGCGGTCTGATGTGATGCGGATCAAGCGCTTTAACGGCCTGTATCCTTTAAAGGTCTCCCTCCCGTTCTGATGCAAACACACACTCACAACATTGCAAAAGTCAGTCACCTTACCTATGAAGACGGCAGTCCACACATACATACACACGTTAATTCTTGCACTTGCAGGAGGAGCAGGAGCGGCAGCAGCTGTACCTGAAGGATGGCCCCTACCTGACAGGAGAGGAGGGAGTGGCGATCTACACGACGGCGGTGCACTGGATGGAAAGCAGAAAGTTCGTGCACATTCCGTTCCCCCCTCTGAACTACAAGCACGACACCAAACTCCTCATCCTCGCACTCGAGAGGCTCAAGGAGAACTACTCCATCATGGTCAGTCGGTTTTTTTGATATAACAGGAAGGCAGGCAGGTAATGCGACGATGATACCCACTCCTCTTTTCCTGTTTACACCCTGTTGCTTTCCTTTCTGCTGCTGGACTGGAGCGTTAGATTTCTTTGTGCTCAAGAAGTCCATCCCGCGCACTCGATGAAGCAACTCCCCCCTCTTCCTTTCTTTCTCCTTCACATGCATGCAGGTCCGACTGAACCAGACTCAGAGGGAGGAGCTCGGGTTGATCGAGCAGGCCTACGACAACCCCCATGAGGCCCTCAGTCGCATCAAGAGACACCTGCTCACCCAGAGGGCGTTCAAGGAAGTGAAGATCGAGTTCATGGACTTCTACTCACACCTGATCCCAATCTTCGAGATCGAACCGATGGAGAAGGTGGGAGGGCAGGGGGGGGGGGAGAGGGGGAAGGGAGATGGATGCGATGTTTCATCATGGGAGTTGTTTTTTTTTTTTTTTTGACTGATGCATGCATGGGTCAGAGAGACTACACGAGACTTTGCTTCTCTCCCTCATGCAGGTTTCTTTCCTCTGCATTTTTCTTCCTTTCCACCGCTCTGCATGGTTCCCTCTCTGGGTCAATCGGCAAAGAAATGAGAGTGAGGCACTTGAGGGGATATGCGCCCTAGCTTTCTTTGTCCAAGCGTGTATCTATCTGACACTTTTCCTTTTCGTATTGCTGAACGAACGAATGCAGATCACGGACGCCTACCTGGACCAGTACTTGTGGTTTGAGGCAGAGCAGAGGGGCCTCTTCCCGAACTGGGTCAAGCCGGGAGACGCCGAGCCCCCCCCCCTGCTCGTGTACAAGTGGGCACAGGGCATCAACAACCTCCACGAGGTCTGGGACACAGCGGAGGGACAGTGCGTCGTCCTGATGGAATCTCCATTCGAGAAGGTCAGTCAGTCAGTCCTCTTCGTTTCTTCCTCTCTTTCCCTTATCTGCCTGTCTCTCTTTTTCAAGAGACGGTTTTACTACAAAAGCGTACGAATACAGCAACAAAAAGGAAAAGGAAGATGTTTCTTTCTCTAGAGGGCGTGTCCCCGTCGTAGATTGATTGGCTGCTTACTTGCATGCTTGCAGGTGTACGAGAAGATTGACCTGACCCTTCTGAACCGTCTCCTCCGTCTGATTGTTGACCACAACATTGCTGACTACATCACGGGGAAGAACAACGTGAACATTTCGTTCAAGGACATGAACCACACGAACTACTTCGGCCTCGTCAGGGGACTCCAGTTCGCATCCTTCATCTTCCAGGTGGGGGGGGCAATAGATGAGTGTTATGTGCAAATGCTGAAATGAGGCTGCGGCCAAAGCTTCTGTATACCTGTTTTCTTGGTTTGAATGGGTTCGAGCGTTGCTTTCCCTTCTCACCCTTTCCTCCCAAGAGGCAAAAGACAGACACGGCGCAACGGTGCGATTTATTTCTTCGAAGAGTTCCTCCCTCTTCCGTTCTCTCTCTGTAGCGCTTTGTTCTTCTTCTCTTGGCTTCTTTGAAGGGGGGAGAGATCCCTTGAGAGACCAACGCAGATAGATGCAGGGCATGTTCACTCTCTCTCCCTCCCTTTGGACTGGCTTTTTGCACCAGCTTCCTTCCGGTTTGCACCGTTTTTGTGTGTGGTGTCGTCATGCATCGTGGATGCGTGCAGTTCTACGGCCTCGTTGTGGACCTTTTGGTGTTGGGTCTGACGAGGGCCTCCGAGTTGGCGGGTCCCCCGAACATTCCGAACGAATTTTTGACCTTCACGGACGTCGCCACGGAGGTCAAACACCCCATTCGACTCTACTGCAGGTACGTCGGTCGGTGGGGGGGGATGTATGGGTCCTTTTGACTGACTGGTCGCGGTATGGATGTTTTTTCTGTCCATCGGGTTGAACCACACCAGACGGAGGCATCAAGTTGTGTGCTGGGCAGCCTTAGACAATATCCAAGGGACAAACGGACTGAGGAAGGCAGGGAAGCGAAGGGAAAGGGAAGCAGAGAGCGGACTTCATGTGCTTTGCTTCCAGTGAGTGCTCCGTCGTGCGTTGTGCGAGAGCGTTTGTGCCGGCTGACTTCCGGTGACCGCTTCTCATTCTCGCTGCTTGACCTCTAGCCAGGACGGAGTGATTTGACTCTAGATGGACCTTTCTCTCTCTTTCTCTGTGTCTGACTCACTGCCTGCCTGCCTGCCTGTAGGTACATTGACCGTGTGTGGATTCTGTTCCGATTCGAGAAGGAGGAGGCCCGTGAGCTGGTGCAGAGGTACTTGACAGAGAATCCGGACCCGAACAACCAGAACGTGATCGGGTACAACAACAAGACGTGCTGGCCTCGGGACTGCAGAATGAGAAGGTGGGTAGGGAGGAGCAGGGGGGGGGGACGTCTGTCGTTTGTTCATTCTTTGTCCATCCATCTTTCTTGGAGGGCATTGAACCATTTTGTGGTTATCCTTCAGGGTCCGCGTTTTGTTTGTTCATTCGGGCGACCCATTTTGCTTTGAGGATTGGTGTTCCGTTTGTTCGAAAGTTTCTCCGCTACTGGTGTGTGGAGAGGGAGATTATATCGTTTGCTTGCTTTCTCCTCCATTGAGTACGGAGGGAAGGAATGTCCTGCAGATAGCAGGTAAAAGAGAAGTCGCGCGCATATTGATTGATGAATTGATTGATTGATTGAAATAACATTCGGACGCCCTTTGTCTGTCTGTCTGTCTGTCTGTCTGTCTGTCTGTCTTCTAGATCTCCCGATGGTCACGTCCGTCCATCTGTTCAATGTGCGCATGTCTCTTTTGAGAGGAGCAGTCTGTCCCTTCCTTTTTCCTTTCTGTGTCTGTGCATCTGTACGGTTTGTTTGAATCCCCTGCCGGACTGGCTGCATGCAGGATGAAGCACGATGTGAACTTGGGTCGTGCGACGTTCTGGCAGATCGAGAACCGTCTTCCCCGTTCCATCACGACTTTGGACTGGGACAAGAGTTTCGTCTCTGTGTACTCTCGGGACAACCCGAACCTGCTCTTCGCCATGTGCGGGTTCGAAGTGCGCATTCTCCCGAAGGTACGTCGTGAGAGTGAAATGTGATGGGGACACGACAGAAATGCGGAAGGAAGCGTTCCTCGATGGACCCGTACCTGCTAGAAATTAAAAGAAAAAAAAAAGGGGGATTTTTGGGCATGTACACAGAGAGATCAAGAGAAGCGGGGTTTGAGCCGTGCTGTGTGGATAGATGAGTGGAGAACATACCAGACTCGCGGTCAACGCGTGACACTACTCCAACAACGACCAGTCGCGTGTTGTACGCCCCCCTCCCGCCTCATTGGTCTTTCTCTCTCCCCCTCCGTTCCTTTGCGTCGTCTGACATGCATTCATTGCCTCTCTCTCTCTCTCTCTCCCTCCTTTTTTTTTCTTCTTTCAGATCCGAGCGGTCAACGAAGAGTTCTCTCAGAGAGAGGGCGTGTGGAAGCTCCAGAACGAGGCGACAAAGGAAATCACGGCACAGGCGTTCCTCAGAGTCGACGATGAGGGCATGAAGAAGTCAGTGAGTGAGTGAACCTGCCTGCCTGCCTGCCTGCCTGCCTGGGGGCTTTCTTTCGATCTCCTGCTGGGTTGGAGTCTTTCGGGGACAACGGTTACGGGAACGGTCTTTTGGCTTTCTGTCATTTCTGTTTTGATGCTTGTGTGTTCGTCTCTTTTCATTCCCTCTGGTACTAATGGACTGTTTCACCCCCTACCTCTGCTGTCTGTCTCATCTTGACGATACATGCATGAATCAATACGCCTGCCTGCTTGCCTGCCTTGTTGGCTGAAGATTCGAGAATCGGATCCGATCGATCTTGATGTCTTCTGGTTCCACCACGTTCACGAAGATCGCCAACAAGTGGAACACCTGCCTGATCTCCTTGATGGCCTACTTCAGAGAGGCGGTGCTCCACACAGAACAACTGTTGGACCTCCTCGTCAAGTCAGTCAGTCACTCAACCAAAAATAGAGGGAGGCAGACAAGAGGAAGTTTGATGCTCTCTTTTCTTTCTCTTGCTTCTATCGGTGGTGTCTCGTATCAACCCGTTGTGTCTCTCTGACTGAATTTTCACATCGATTTCGTTTCCTCGCTCATTGTCGGCTGGCAAGATGTTTTTTCTTTCTCAACTGCAGTCGAAATTCCGTCAGTTGGTCCCTCTATGCCTGTTGTTTTCGGCTTTCTGCTGAATTTTTGTTGCGACTAACTATCTTTTTCTCGAAGAAGAAGTCGCCTTTCCATGTCCTTCTGCTGCGTCCGGACTGTCTTTTCCTGTCCTCCTCTCTGCTTGCAGGTGCGAGAACAAGATCCAGACACGTATCAAGATCGGACTGAACTCGAAGATGCCCACCCGTTTCCCTCCTGTGGTCTTCTACAGTCAGTCTGAAGGCATGGATGGGCTGCCTAGACGGTTTTTGCTTTTCACCTTCTTAAAAATCGTCTCAGGGAGGGACAGTACATGCTTGAATGAACCAGAAGTTTCCGGATCATTTGCGGGGGGGGATGCATTCCCATCGTTGGCCTGCACGGTCCTCAAACGCAAGTTTTCTTTGGTGGGAATAGAAGTTCGTTTCTGAAGATCTTCTCCGCCCGCCTGCCATTTTTTTCTTCTCGTCTGGTGCCTTCTTGGGCTCGGCTCTCCAGCCTCCTTGGGGAGTTGACTCAACCCGCCGGCCTTTTTTGCTGCCCTTGCACTTTCTCTGTAACATTCATTCATAGGGGCGTGCATGAGTGAATAAATGAATGAATGATGAAATGAAGTGTTGGAATGAATGAATGCACGCATGCAGCCCCGAAGGAGTTGGGAGGCCTGGGGATGCTCTCGATGGGTCACATTCTGATCCCCGCGAGTGATCTGAGGTACTCCAAGCAGACGGAGACGGGCATCACTCACTTCAGGGCAGGTCAGTCAGCAAACCACACAGTAGCTAATCAGGCGGGCACTTATTTTTGGTAGGAGCCTGAGGGAATGGGCCTTTTTGAGCAGCAGTGTCTCTGCCTTATCTTCCTGTCGGTGGTTTGGAAAGGGACGTCAATTGTTGCTGCGTAGTTGTACATTTTGTTCTTCAGGGGACAAGTGAGGGGTGGGATCTGTCGGAAAAGCGAAAGGAGCCGGCGGCTGCTGGTGTGTTGGGAGACATGGACGCAGAGGACATTCATGCTGTCGATTCTCTCTCGTACATTCACTCTGCCTGTGCACTAAATAAACTTTCTTTGTTTGTTTGTTTGCAGGAATGAGTCACGAGGACAACCAGTTGATCCCGAACCTGTACAGGTACATCCAGACGTGGGAGTCCGAGTTTGCAGACAGCCAGAGAGTGTGGGCAGAGTACGCCCTGAAGCGTCAGGAGGCGAATGCCCAGAACAGAAGGTTGACTCTCGAGGATTTGGAGGATTCCTGGGACAGGGGCATTCCGAGAATTAACACGTTGTTCCAGAAGGACAGACACACGTTAGCGTACGACAAGGGATGGAGAGTGCGGAGTGAGTTCAAACAGTACCAGCTTCATCGGAACAACCCCTTTTGGTGGACGCACCAGAGGCACGACGGGAAGCTGTGGAATCTGAACAACTACCGCGTCGACATGATCCAGGCCCTGGGGGGTGTGGAGGGGATCCTTGAGCACACGCTGTTCAAGGGCACTTACTTCCCGACGTGGGAGGGTCTCTTCTGGGAGAAGGCCTCGGGTCTGTCTGTCTGTCTGTCTGCTGATGTGATTGTTTTTCTTTTCTTCTGCTTTCTTTCGTGGAATTCTCATAGCCTCCTTGCTTCGAAAGTTGTGTTCTCAGATGGCGTGATGTTCGTATGTCTTTGTAAGTGTTTGTTGGTCTGAGGGGTGGAGACTTATTTAGCATCTAAATTTGGCTGTAAGGGGGGCCTCTTAGGAGGGTGCCAGGACAAGTCTCGAGGCTCTGCGTGTTTGGCCTTCAATTTTTGCTGCGTATACGCATTGATGTTGCATGGTGAACTCATCCCATCCATTCCTTTGTGAGTGTGCGTATCTGAAGGGAGTCATATCGTTCCAAGCGTGCGCCTTCCTACTTTCATTGCAGAACTAGAAACGAGGGTGGCTGTCGCAGGAAGATTTGTTCTATTTCACAAGACACTTTTGTCTCCTCTGCCTTTCCTCACACTCTCTCAGGTTTCGAGGAATCAATGAAGCTGAAGAAGCTGACCAACGCCCAGAGGTCAGGGCTCAACCAGATCCCCAACCGTCGGTTCACCCTCTGGTGGTCCCCCACAATCAACAGAGCCAACGTGTACGTGGGCTTCCAGGTGCAGTTGGACTTGACGGGCATCTTCATGCACGGGAAGATTCCGACATTGAAGATCTCTCTGATCCAGATCTTCAGGGCCCATCTCTGGCAGAAGGTCCACGAGTCCATCGTCATGGATCTCTGCCAGGTCGGTCGGTCGGTCAGGAAGACACACACGCACACACACACACACACACACACAGAGAGAGAGAGAGAGTATGCGAGGTTTAGGGTCGGTTTGTTGGCTGTGAAATGAAGCGGGGCGGTCTTTTTTGGAGTAGCTCATGGTCACTGTCGACTGGAAGCTTGGCCTGAACTGCATTGGTGTTGTTGTGTTTGCATGCCCGTGTGCAAATGTGTGTGCATGGACAAAAGCGAGAAACGGCTGTTTTGACTCACTCCTGCTGCTTGCGTTTCCTCCCTTCTTCCCTCCTTCCCTCAGGTGTTTGACCTCGAGCTGGACACTCTGGAGATCGAGATGGTGCAGAAGGAGACCATCCATCCTCGGAAGTCGTACAAGATGAATTCGTCCTGCGCAGACATTTTGCTGTTTGCTGCGTACAAGTGGGGGGTCTCGAAGCCCTCCCTCCTTGCGGAGTCCAGAGACGTCTTCGATGGCTCCACAACGCAGAAGTACTGGTCAGTCTGTAGTCTGTCTCTGCATGTGTCAGGCAGGCAGGCAGTTCGTCAGTCTTCTCCAGGAGGGGGGCGGGTTTGGTGGGCCTGTGGTTGGTGTGAGTGTTTTTGGTCGTTTGTTTCTCTTTTAGTGCTTCTTTCTTTTTTTCTTCTGTCTGCGGGCAACGATAGGCGGCATGGTAGCTGTCTCTCCTCTCCCCTCCCGGGTGTTGTTTGGCCAGAGCTCTCCCTGTATAAATAACTCTGTTGAGACATGCAGTGTGAGCAGCGGGTGAAGGAGACGGTTTGGGGGGAGTAGAACGTGCGCTCTTTTTCTCTTTCTCTCTGTCTCCTTTCCTTTCCTTCCCTTCAGGTTGGACATCCAGTTGAGGTGGGGGGATTACGACTCGCACGACATCGAGAGGTACTGCCGAGCTAAGTTTTTGGACTACACGACGGACAACATGTCCATCTACCCCTCCCCGACAGGTGTGCTGCTGGGTCTGGACCTCGCGTACAACCTCCACAGTGGGTACGGGAATTGGTTCCCCGGGGTCAAGCCGTTGTTGACGAGGGCGATGAACAAGATCATGAAGGCCAACCCTGCGCTGTACGTGATGAGGGAGAGAATCAGAAAGGGACTCCAGCTGTACTCTTCGGAGCCAACGGAGCCCTACCTGAACTCTCAGAACTACCAGGAGCTCTTCTCTGCACAGACCATCTGGTGAGTAGAGGACAATCGATTAGTCAAGTGGATACAGGACAGGAGAAAGGAGGGCAGTGCAAAGGCAAAGAGAAATAAACCCAGACACAAATGGACAGACGAACCAACGCTTGCGCCTGTTTCTCTTCCAGAATATCTCTGTCTGAGATGCGTCCTTCCTCCTGTCTATCCCGTTTTTCCGTTCGGCTTCCTCTCCGTTCCTACCTTTTCCCTATTTCATCATGGTTAGCACTGATCAAAACGGATGGATGTGCTTCTTTCATTTCGGCTTCTCTTCATACTTACGTAACCATCACAGTATTCAATCCACGTCTCCGTTTTGTTGACGTCGCAAATGTGCAGCCTCATATTGCACAACAGTCCCAGAAAACCCGCGCACGTACATGCGTGTTGCACGATCCTGCCTTCCTTCCTTCCTGCAGGTTCGTTGACGATACCAATGTGTACCGTGTGACGATCCACAAGACCTTCGAAGGCAACCTGACCACAAAACCTGTGAACGGGGCGATCTTCATCTTCAACCCGAGAACTGGACAGTTGTTCCTGAAGATCATTCACACCTCTGTGTGGGCAGGCCAGAAGCGTCTGTCCCAGCTGGCCAAATGGAAGACAGCAGAGGAGGTGGCTGCCCTCATTCGGTCCCTCCCTGTGGAGGAACAGCCGAAGCAGATCATCGTGACCAGAAGGGGAATGCTGGACCCTCTGGAGGTCCATCTGCTCGATTTCCCCAACATCGTCATCAAGGGATCAGAGCTCCAGCTGCCCTTCCAGGCAATCATGAAGGTCAGTCAGTAGGTCAGTCCGTTTGTCAAGGACGCCCTCAGGCGGGCAGGCAGACGGGTGGACAGAGCAGCACAACAGGAATTTGGCCCAAGCAATTACAGGAAGCAGAGTGCAAGTGTTCCAAGTCTTTCTGTTCTTTTCTTTTTGGTCGAGATTCTTTGCGTCTACTTCCTTCGTCTCCTCCGATTTTGTTCAGCACTGTCTCTCGCTCTCTCTCTCTCTCTCTCTCTTTCTCTCAGCGGGTTGTGTGTTTTTTTTGCCTTCCCGCTGAGTCTGCCCGTCCAAGACAATTCGCCACATTGAGGGAAACCTGGCGGCCCGATTGTCTGATTGTAGAGAGGCGACAACGACACTTCAAGATATACATAAATGTGGAGGGAGGGTGCAATTGGCAACCGAACTTCACGACATGTCTGTGATCTGATCTGATCTGATCTTGCTCGTAGGTTGAGAAATTCGGAGATCTGATTCTGAAGGCCACGCAGCCCGAGATGGTTCTCTTCTCTCTGTACGACGACTGGCTGAAGAGCATCTCATCGTACACATGCTTCTCCAGACTGATCCTCGTCCTCAGGGCGTTGCATGTCAACACAGACAGGTGCGTTAATTTGGTTGCTTGGTTGGCTGCCTGGTTGCTTGGTTGGTCTTCTTGCTCGTCTGTGTCATGACTGCATATTGTCGAATTGTTTGCATGTCTGTGTAGAAAGATTCGTGAGTCTTTCGCTCCTGGAAGTCCAAGCCGATTAGTCAATCTTGACTTTTGAGGCGAGCCTCGTGGGGTGATGGGAAGGGTAGCGAGGATTTTTGTTTGCGCGAGGGTACACAAAGGCAGGCACTTTTTTGCCTACACACTTTCAGACAGTGTTTTATCAGTCCCCAACTTTTTGTGTGCACTATTATTCTTTTCGTGTTCCAGTCTGTCGGGCAATTCGGCACTCTGACCCTCGCCATTAGCCAAAGCAGATTTCTTTCTTTTATGTTCCTCCCTCCATGATTCCCTGACGTTCGTTCTTCCCCTTTCCTTCCTTACTTCTCTCTCGCGTTTTTCTCCTTTCCCTGCTTCCTTCTCATGCAGAGCGAAGGTGATTTTGAAGCCCGACAAATCGGTGGTCACCCTGAGTCACCACGTCTGGCCCCACCTGACCGACGAGCAGTGGGTGAAGGTGGAGGTCGCCCTGAAGGATCTGATCTTGGCAGACTACGGGAAGAAGAACAACGTCAACGCCGCCTCTCTGACGCAATCCGAAATCAGAGACATCATCCTGGGGATGGACATAGCCCCTCCTTCCCTTCAACGACAGGAAATTGCAGAGATCGAAAAGCAGGCAGCAGACCAGCAGCAGGTCACTGCCGTCACCACCCGCACCGTCAACGTCCACGGAGACGAAATTCTCGTCACCACACAGGCCCCCCACGAGCAGCAGGTCTTTGCCTCCAAGACCGACTGGAGGGTCCGTGCGATCTCCGCCACCTCACTGCATCTCCGAACGAAGCACATTTACGTCAACACGGACGACATCAAGGAGTCCGGGTTCACGTATGTGTTGCCGAAGAACATCCTGAAAAAGTTCATTGCCGTGGCCGACCTCCGCACCCAGATCGCTGCGTACATCTACGGAGTCTCTGCACCCGATAACCCACAGGTAGGTGCATGCATGAAGGGCCGGGGGAAATTGAAAGTAAATGGCCGAGTTTCATCATGCATGCATGCAGTCGGTTCTTTCTTTGTCCAGCCATTCACCATGCCGTTTCGTTTCCTTTGTAGATATAAAATCAGTCTCTCTCTCACGTGGAGAGTCCTCACGTGTCCTCCCTCGCCCTTTATGCGTCTCTCTCTCTCTCTCTCTCTCTCTCTCGCATGGTTCTTTCTGCAAGTCCAAAAAGCTCCCTGAATTCTTTCTCTCTTTTTTTGGACATCCATCAATCCATCATCTCTTCCCTCTCGCTCTGGACCTTCCATCAATCCTCTTCAGTTGGGGGTTCAAAGTGCTGGCAGTTCTCCTTGACCACCAAATCTTGCTTTTGCATAATTATGTATGCATCTAGAGCTAAAGCACAAACGTACAAAAACACACAATATCTTCTGCCTGCCCTTCTTTATGTCTGCAGGTGAAGGAGGTGCGCGCCCTCGTTCTCGTTCCCCAGGTCGCCACCCACCAGTCCGTGACCCTCCCCCAACAGCTGCCCGACCACGAATACCTCAAAGACATGGAACCACTCGGGTGGATCCACACGCAACCCAACGAGAGCCCGCAGCTGTCCCCGCTAGACGTGACCATGCACGCGAAGATCCTGAACGAGAACAAGGCGTGGGACGCAGACGCGTGTGTGGTGATCACCTGCTCCTTCACTCCGGGCTCATGCTCTCTGACTGCGTACAAGCTCACGCCTGCAGGACTGCAGTGGGGTAAGAGCAACAAGGACAGCGGGCCGAATCCGGCAGGGTACTCCCCAAACTTTTTCGAGAGAGTGCAGATGCTGCTGTCGGATGTTTTCCTGGGTCAGCCCTCTAGCAGCCCCCGTTCTCCTGCCATCTGCTTTTTGCTTCCCTTCTTTCCATCCCCTCCCACATGTTCCCTCTCCCCCTTCTTGTCTTTGTGTGTGTATCTGAGCATATGAGTGTGTGTGTGAGAGAGCTCGGGAGTTGGTTCTTTTTCGTTCAGTGTTCCTTTCTGTGCGGCTGCTGCTGAGATTCTTTCTATCTGTCGATCGATTTGCCTGGCACCCTGACCGAAGCGGCAGAAAAAGAGAAGCCGTTGAGTTACTTTGTGTCAAACGAGTACCCTCTGTACTCCCATTCTTCTTCTTCTCTCCTGCCTCCCGTACCTTTTTGTGTGCATGTGTGTGTGTGTGTGTGTGTGTTCTCTTCTCTCTCTATGTTGTTTCCTCTTCTCTCCCTCTTTGTTTGCCGGCCCCACCCGCATGCAGGGTTCACGATGGTTCCCGACGACGGCATCTGGAACTTCAACTTCATGGGGGTGAAGCACTCGACGGGGATGAAATACAGCCTGGCCCTGGACGCTCCTCGGGAGTTCTACCACGAGGTCCACAGGCCTGCTCACTTCCTTCAGTTCGCACGGGCAGACGCGTCCATGGCAGGAGAGGGGGCAGACAGAGAGGACCTCTTCTCCTGATCTTCTCTTCTCTTCCTCATTCTTTGCAGGAGGAAGCGAGGGAAGGTGGGGGGGTCAGATGGTGGCAGATAGTGAGGGTGGAAGAATGAGGGGCGGGTGTGGTTAGACAGATAGGGAGACGGTGAGTGAAAGTACCGTGTAGAGAGAAAAGATGGATGAGAATGTCGAAAGAAGGAGTTGGACTCGAAGTTGTCCGTTTACACGGGGCGGACGTGGGCGTTGCAAAGTCACCGATGAAGTAAAGTTGCGGCACGGATGCAGAGAGAGAGGAAGGAAAACACACTGATGGAATTGGGGGGGTCTGAGAGGGACAGAGAGGGAGAACTGGAGAAATACCGCAGCTGTCCAGTGAAGACATTCCATTCAGCCCCTGTTTGTGTCACTGCCTTTGTGCTTGCTTGAGTCGATTTTGCCCCCTTTGTGTTGAAAAATCAGATCTAGGTTCAGATACGGATGTTAAGGTTTGGCCGGGGTCCCTGGCGAAGACACCGTAGAAACGCGCAAAACGGATGCGAGACATGATATTTATGAACTACGCTTGAGTGAAAAGCTTCATTGCAGTAGTCGTACAAACCGTGATGGTACGTGATGGTGACTGCAGTAAAGACTACATAACATATAAAATGTATAGTATATTAATATATTTCTAAATATATTTTAAAAATACTATAGTATATGAATTAGACCCTTATAGTGTGATGTACAATATCAAAATGTTATGGTTTATGAATATTACTATATAACTATATAATTATCATCATACATAATTATCATTCAAAGTTTAAAATATTATAAAATTATTGAAATATACATCGAATAGCTCAGAAATATGAAACCGGGTCGTGTTTTAACAAGACTGTAAGTCTGTGTGTTTTTGCAACATCTGATTGAACATTGTAAATCAGATTAAATCAGCCAAATTCTATGACTCTAAATGTATTGCGCACATTGCATGCATGCATGTTCACGCATATTCATGCATGACGTATCGATGTACACCATATAGTACATGTATGCATGTCGCCTAACGTCGCCGTAACGTTGGCCAGCCGCGGTGCCGGACTATGCTGGGAGGCCCGGGCATCACGCTCTATCCGGTGCATAGATCGGGATGTGCATCTTTCAAGGGGCGCGGTGAAGAACACATACGGTACAGCGCTACAGTGAGGAAGCTGTATATAGTGTAACAAAGTGGCTCTAAGTGGAAGCCCTTCAAACGAATACTCCATATATCATATAGTCTGCTCGTACCACCAGATACTAACTGAAACTTTAAGATGGAATTCATTTCACTAAGTTCATAGCAGCTATGTACTACTATATACACACTGCATACATTCACTGACTGTCCGTATTCCCAGTTTCACAGCATCTCTAAAGACTCGGAGGGCATGAGTGAATTCCAGGTCAGCCCTCCGCGGGGCCAGATCGATTAAATTCGTGCGCGCACCGGGACGTCAGTGTTTGGGGGGCACTTACCGGCCACTTTTTTTGCACTCGCACGGAGCTGTTTCCCCAATTAAGAATTAATTATATAAGACCAAGCCAATCCAAGCCTTGCATTAGGTAATCTCACTTATAAAGCGACATTTGAGAGCTTGGATGGGACAGTGTGACTGTAGACAGATGGCTGCCTGACCTGGCCATGCGCGCATATGCGTGCGTGCGTCATAGAACATTGCACATGCATGCAGTCGCACGGATACCAATCTGTTGCCACCGTCTCTGAGACTCTCTGTTCTTTTCTTTTTCCCCACCAATCTCAAATAAAAAGTGGCACAGAAGCTACGACATTCAAAACGAAGACCAGATCTGAGATTGTGATAATTTTCCGATGCGATTCGTACTGTTTTCAGGCTAAAATGGCGATATTTTTTATCTTTTCATTTCTGTTTGGCGTGTAGAAAAGCCTGGAGCAGGGGGGCGGCTACGCCACCAGATGATGGCTCGTCCTCTACCTCCTTTACTCTATGAAAGTTGGCAGCGGGTAAGTGCAGGAACATGTGACTGGGTAGAGAGGGAAGAAGTTGAACGCGTTTTGAGAGAAAGAGATGTAGAAGTGGGAAGCCAGAAGGTAGTCCGAGACGATCACGTAAATTATGTGTTGCTGGGAGTGACGTCGCCTGGAGAAACTCTCCGGATATGGTGTGGAACGGAAACGGCAGGCCCACGGGATGGAGGAAAGAAAGCTAAATAGATTGCTGCTGCTCGTGTGTTCGGTTTGGGAAAACCGAAAGGTTTTTTCTTTCATTTCTCGTCAGAGCCAGGGAAAGGGACACCGTGGCTGTCTTGTTTAGACAGAAGCAGCGTGAGGGTGTATGTGGTGGATGTTGTGAAATCACAGACGGTCTCCTACGAAGTGGAGGCTGATTTCACAGGTGCTCTTTATGCAATAGAATATGCGAGAGGGCGGATTATGAAATGGACCCGTTCTTTCAAGAAAATCCAAGTGCGGGGCGCATTCATAGGAAGGGGGGAGATGGAGAAGCTAGAAGAAGAGACCATGAGAGGTCTCGTTTTTACCTATGGGCCCGAGTGGAAGGCTCGGATGGTCGATGAGGATGGAACATGGCTCTATGGATTGCCCCTGTTGTGGGCGCATGTGTGTGGCCGCTGTTTTCGTTGTGGGGGGTGTGTAAAAGAGTGTGGCGGTGCAAGAAGTTGTTCGGTTGTTCTTCCCCCTTTGCCTCCCCGTAGAGACGTTGGACGGCCTCGCAATGCATGTGACATCTGCCGAAGAGACCCCAGAAACGTCAGGTGCCTGCAAGATGGTCAGTGCGCTGCCCGTGCAGAAGCTCGTGCAGAGACTTAATTTAGAAAATAACAGACATTTGAGTGTTTTTATACTTTTTGTGGGTCATTACTGAGTTCTCTATTTAAAATAAAATTTATACTTGTGTGGCTGATTTCTATCTATTTTTTTAGAGATTTGTTGTTTTTTTCTCTATAGAAAGTCCCTACGATGTCTATTTATGATTGAGATTACCTAATGCATGCATGCACGCTCCGCCCTCCGGGGCCAAGGTTGCACGAAATGCAAAGCCGTCAACGTAGTTCTGCTTCTGAGGCCTGGTGGATGCCGGCTGATCGATACAAAGACTTAGCTGGTGACAGTTGGGGCACGTGTGTTTCTGATCCGAAGACTTATATCGGAGAGTTTCTTCCAATGACATTCGGTTATGCATATGTCGTATGCAAAAAGTCGTGCCGGGGGCGCGCTCGCAAAATCTCGAGGTGATTCGGCAATCAGAGACGACATGCAGGCTGGACAGCCCCCCATCGAGCTTGGGAACTTCCCACAATGACATCGTGACAGAGATGCTTGTGATTGGTTCTTGTACGTCCAGAAGGACAGTCAGTTCTGTGCAAACTCAGACTGAGTTTGTGCCGATAGCATTAGCATGTTGCAGTTCCTCTTTGTGTCCCCATCTCTTCCCTTTCTCTCTGCCTGCCTGTGGGTACTTGAGTGCGTACGTGCCTGGGAGAGTGTGAACACGCATTCTCTTTAGGCCGGCCGGTGTTCTGTCGAAAGAGACATCCTCCGAATGCACATGTGTTGTTTTGTACGCACATGTGTTGTTTTGTACCTCTCGCCTTGGTTTCACTGCTGCGTGCTCATGCCTACGTTCCCCGCTCTTTGTGTGTATTTCTGCTGCTTCCCACTTTCTTGCAGGGATGGAATCCGTGTGTGTATGAGCCTGTGTATGCATGGAAATCCCCCCTTTCTCTTTTGCCGGATGATTTCCGCCGGCAGTTGTCGTTAATTCACTTCGCACAGAGAAGAGGCGAGAACCCTTCTGCAGGGGTGGACTCTCTCATGTGCCTCTACAAGAAAACGATAAACGACTTCCTCAGAGAAATGAAGGACCGGCTGAGCCAATTGGCAGGACCTGGTACGGAAAAGAACTGAGGAGGGTGGGAGAGAGGCAGAAAAGGCGCCTTCATTGAGCAACCAAGGCACTTGCACACGCGAGAAGAGAGATGTAGGGAGAAGCTGAGGTTGGGGTCTGGCAGAGGGATGGTTTGACGGGGAGTTCGTAAAGGAAAATTGAAACAGCAGGTAGAACTGAATGATCAAGGGCGTACGAGAAAAGGGAAGAATACAGAAAAACTCCCCAAAACATGTAGCGAATACAACTAACTATCTTTTTGTTACTGAGGACACTAGATTTCTTGGAGGATCGAATCTTTGGTTCAAGATCCCCTTTTGCGGCAGAAGTGTTTGTGTGGGCATTAATCTTGATTTGTCACCCTCTCTTTGTACGTTTCTCTGCAGGAGGAAGCGCTCGCGTCCTGGTGGCTGAGTTCACGAACGAGTGGAGAAAGTACACGGTCCTCATCTACTGGATGCAGAAGCTGTTCGCTTACCTGGACAGGCTAGTGATTGAATGTGTGCGTGCGGACTTGGGCTTTCTTTCTCTCTCCCTGGCTTCTTCTCGATTTAGCTCTCCCTCTCTCTTCAATTCTCTCTCTTCTCTCTCTGCATGCATGTATGTATGTTGTGTGTATCGCCATTTCGGGAATGGAAAACTGTTCACCGCACGCAGTGCGTTCTCGCCGACTCGTTTTTCGCTTCCACTGGGTCTCCTTCCCATTTTGCGTCCCTTCTGCGCTAAGCCTTGCTTTCCGTGCAGTGCCACGTGCATGTTTTCCTTTGTGGAAGAGGCAGACAAAGCCACAGTCAGCGAATGCAAGTGAACATGCTTCAGTAAAGCTTCATTCGTTCTTTCTGTTTCTCTCTGGATAGTTTAATGACATTCTGCTGCTACTGTTGCTGCTGCAGGTGCAAGAACAAGACCGACAAGTCCAGTCTCTTCCAAGTCGCCATTGCTCGATTCAAAAGGAATGTGAGCAAGCAAGACAAATTGAATAAGCTCTGTTGAGTGCTTTGGTCGAAAAATATCGAATGTCAATATTCTGTCCAGAATGCGCAGACGGGTCTTCGTCATTTCTCTTCAACCCTTTCCGCCCCCCTTTAGCCCGCGTTTTTATCTGCCTGCCTCTTCATCTCTCTGTGTCTGTTGAGGTGATCGATCAGACTTTTTCTTTCTCAGCAAGAAGGCGTCTCTCTCACTTGTATCGCTTCAGATCATGAATACACTTTTCAACTCGATCGTCGTCTGTTCACCGTGTCCCTTTTGTATGTGCTGAATGAACGAACGTTCAGGTAAAGAAGCACAGCATCGACCAAGAGGACGTCTGCGTGTGGTACCAGAAGGAAAGGGGGCTGTACTTCTGCGACTTGGAAGAGTGAGTGATTGAGTGAGTGGGTGTGTGAGTGAGTATGTGGGTGTGTGAGTCAGTGAGTGACTACTGTAAGCGGACCGTGCAAAGAGGCGGGACAAAAGTTGAGAAAACGGCTTGCTGTGTGTTTATCGTTAATTGTCACCTCCAGGACTGCGTGCCCTGATTCATTCATTCACTTTCCAATGGGCGCATGCAGTTTGTGAGTGCGTGCGTCAGTGATTCCAGACTGATCGAGGTGCAGTCAGTAAGAACGAAACAATTTGGGGGGTCTTCGTCCTCCTCACGCACGCCCTCTTCGTGCGTGCGTCATACGTACAGGAGACCATTTCTTTCATCTGTCTATCTGTTTTTTTGTCTTACAAACGTACCCGCTTCTCCGCCTATCCTCAAAGTTTGCATCAAGGCCTCTCTCTCTCTCTCTCTCTCTCTGTGTGTGTGTATGTGTGTCTGTCTGTCTGTCTGTCTGTCTGTCTGTCTGTCTCAGACTGTCTGTCTGTCTGTCTGTCTGTCTGTCTGTCTATCTGTCTGTCTGTCTGTCTGTCTGTCTGTCTGAAAAAGAGGGAGAAGAAGAAGAAACATATAGTCTGTCTGTCTGTCTGTCTGTCTGTCTGTCTGGCTGTCAAGAAAAGAAGGGAGAAGAAGAAACATATAGTCTGTTAATATTGTCTGTCTGTCTGTCTGTCTGTCTGTCTGTCTCTCTCTCTCTCTCTCTCTCTCTGTCTCTCTGTCTCTCTGGCAATGCGCGCCTGCTTTAGTATTCTGTTTTGATTTGGGAACCTCGTACCGGCCTCCCGTGCGTGAGTACGTGCAGACATTTTCTCGATGCCAATACAAGCTTCTACAAGAACAAGTCTGCTCAATGGCTCCTTCAGATGAGCTGTTCAGAATTCTATCAGAAAGCCAAGCAAGTGGTTGAAGACGAACGGGGACGTGCAAGCTACCTCGATGAGGGCACGGGTCAGTAAGTCAGTCAGTGAGTTAGTCCATGACTGTGTTTTTGGGTCCGTCCTCTCGTCTCTGGCGTGTTTCCTGCTCTTTCTTCTGTGATCGATTTTTTGCTCGTGCATTTCTTTCTGCGCGTGTCTGTGGGTGCGTGTGAAAGAGGTGCGTACGCCTCTAGGAATGTGTGAGTTGATGCGAGTGCCTATGCAAGTGGGCTAGCAATTGTGTCTCTCTCTTTTCATTGAACTAACTATCTGACTCTCTCCCTTAGATCACTGGTCGATTTGGATTTTTGTGTACGCTGTTGGTTCCTCGATTCCATGCTGCTGTGCTTTGTTATTCTACCTCTGCTAATTTAAGTATATGTATGCAGGAGGGGGATGGAATTATGAGCACGGTCGACTCCTGCAACGGCATCTTCCCCTCCAGTCGCTCTTACAATCTGGCGCGACAGAGAGCACTGCGCGTGCAAAGGCTAAGAATCCGGTGAGTTTGCACCTACTCGTGTTTTTTTGTTTTCGCTCGTTCGTGCTCCCTTTCCTTTGATTGTTAATGCAGTTGATCGATTCGATCCTCTGACGGTCAATGCCAGTTGGTATTCTAGCTTGTCCACTGTTTCATAAAGGGGGCCACCTCCCCTCTGTGATTCAGTGGACCTCTGGCTTAAGGTCCGTGTGTGTGGGCTTGAAGTACTAGCTCTCTTTTTGGTCACATTTCACGGGGGCCACGCGGTGAGCACTGGAGGATCAACGAGCGCCGTGTGAAGAGTCGCTGCCCCGCGAGACCACAACACGGTTGACGGTGGACTGTGCTGGTCTCTGCTTCGGGTTTGCTGTAATTCTCCTCGGTTGCAACGCCCCCTACTGGTGGGGACCTATAGACATGCACACGCAATCCCTTGTCTCTTTTTCCTTGCTTTCACCTACTTCATTTTTCTCAACGCCTCTCACTTTCTTTTTTTTTCCGATCAGAAAAAATCCCTGCATGCTTCATCATGCGTTGCATGCCATTGGTTGGTGCGAGTATACAGTCTCTTTGTTCGCAGTAAATAATCTTGCTTTCGGAGTCCTCGCAGATAATTCAAATTGAGGGCATGTGGGCATCATTTGGGACGCTACAAATGAATAAGGTTAGTAAACGTGAGCTGCGCGCATGGATCCTCACCTTTCTCTCCATGCGTGCAGCACCGTCACCCGAAGGCTGACAAGGCAACGGAGGATCTGCAGACAGAAGAAGTCAGCGGAGAGGGACACACGAGATCAGCACGATTTCGAAGAAGGCACGTGAATCCTGTCTCCGTCTCCAGGCAGGCCTCAAAGAACTCCAGGCAGACTTCGATTGAGGGGAACGATTCTGTGCTGCAGGGCCTACCGCCTCCCCTCAGTCACCCCAGACCGTCCCAAACGGAGTCTACGCCGAGCGGGGGGGCAGAGATGTGAAGTGGGGGACAAGATGTGCATGTGCCGACGTCTTTGCACATGCAGAGTCAAAATGCAGTGCTGCAAGGCCATGCAACAGAGGCGGAACGTGAAAGAGGGACAGCCCTGCCCCCACATGCAGCACTGAAACTGCATCGGATGACTGCTTCCCTTCGCGAATTCCCCCAGGATGCCGTCAGAGAAGGTAGCCACTTGCAAGGTCGACAATCCACTTTTCTTCCTTTCTCTCTCACTCGCATGCATGCTCTGGAACTCTTTTCTACATGCTCTTGTTTCCCTTTTCTTGTCTGTCTTTCCTCTTTCTCGAATGAAAGCTGTCTTTTCTTGCTGTGTGCGTGAGCTGCATGCGGAGTGCGGTGGGGGGTGCAGGGGGGGGGCTTCTCGTCGAAGGCTACCCGCCGACACCAGGTGAGCACATGCCTTCTCTTCATGCATCTCACAATTTTCTTCTTAACTCCTGTTTGAGATGGGCTTTGCGCAGATCTTTTCGCTTTTCATCAAGCATGTCCAGCGCAACAAAAGTTGAGCAGTTCGATCTGCGGGTTCAGACTGTGGCCCGGCGGCTTTTGGTCCCCCGTTTTTTGGTTTTCCCAGCCGCCTTTAGTAGAGCTTCGTTTGTATTTGTATTCTGTCAGAAATCGCTCATACAGGGAATGCAGAGAAAGAGTGAGTTTGAAATTTGCGCATACAGCTGATTGTTGCTCAACCATGCAGAGAAACGAGACGAGGACTGGACGTACCTCTGCTGTTGTGACTCGGAAAAACCACGCAGCTTTACTTCTGGGGGTCACTTCGGTTAGCTCGTTTCTCGTGCCTGCGCTTCGCTTGTGTTGATTATATTAGCAAATTGCATGAGGGAATGGATGGTGTTGAACGAACGACTTCCACTGACTGGTGGACCTCACACATTCCGCAACAGTCCCTCGTCGCTCTGCATGCACGGGCTTTTGATTGACAATTGCTGCACTTCAACCTGTAGCAGGAAGTCAATTGAAAACTTTCTGAAGTTACTGTATGACAATGAAAACGACTGATCGATACTCCTTCGGAAAGTTGAAGAATGGATGCACCCACCGCGTGCCCTGCCTCGCCCAAACTTTGTTTTCTGCCCCTTTCTTCCAGATGTTCTTTCATCTTTGTTCATATTCTCATTGATAATTGTTTTTCAGACGTACCATGCACTGCTGGAGACCTAGAGGAAGATTGTGCGATCCGCCTTTTCCGTTCTGTCTATAGCGTTTTGTCCTCTCACATTGTGTTCCCCCCCCCCCCCC
>JAHBMJ010000249.1:0-52640 GCA_018398765.1 Chromera velia | reverse complement strand
GCAGACAGACAGACAGACAGACAGACAGACAGACAGACAGACAGACAGACTGACAGAGAGACTGTATGTTTCTTCTTCTGCCTTTTTTTCAGACACGCAGACAGACAGACAGACAGACAGACAGACAGACAGACTATATGTTTCTTCTTCTTCTCCCTCCTTTTCTTCATGAACACAACAGACAAAAAGAAAGAAAGAACAAAGACAAAAGAACAGCACCAACAATCAAACAGCGTGGGCAGGGGGCCCGAAAGGTGAGAGTTAAGCGCCCCTTGCCTCTCCACCTCCCGACAGACTTTCACGTGATCACTGGTTTCACACGCTACTCCTCTGCTGCTTCCACTCAAGACAAGAAAGAGAAGAAAAGAAGACAAGACAAGAAAATTCAAAAATTAAAAAAAGAAAAAGGAAAAAAGGAACTGCACGCGGGGACCGGCACCGTCGAACAGACAGACAGAGACAGACAGAGACAGACAGAGACAGACAGAGACGGACAGAGACAGACAGAGACGGACAGACAGACAGACAGACAGACAGACAGACTGACTGACTGACAGACTGACAGACTGACAGACAGACTATATGTTTCTTCTTCTTCTCCCTCTTTTTCTTCATGAACACCACAGACAAAAAGAAACAAACAGACAGACAGACAGATAGACAGACTGACTGACAGACTGACAGACAGACAGACATACTATATCCTCTTTTCTTTCCCTTTTTCTTCTTCTTCATTCTCTTCTGTTTTTTTCTTTCTTCTTTTGGCGGACAGACAGACAGACAGACTATGTCGTCTTTTCTTCACTTCACCTTTTCCGAAACGCTTCCTTTCTTTCGGACAGACAGGCAGGCAGACAGACAGACAGACAGACAGACAGAGGCGGAGAGACAGAGAAAGAGGACACGAATGAGCGCTCACCCACCCACCTTGAAAGGAGAACACGATTGCAAGAAGTTTCCCTGCAGTCTTCGGTCCCACGCTCTCACTTGCCACGGAGGCAGACAGAGGGTATTCACCCCCGATCCCTGAAGTGCACACAGCGGAAGAGAAAAAGGAAGCGCAACCATGAGTGTCAGCCAGTCAGTCTGTCAGTCAGCCAGTCAGTCAACAGGCACTCAGTCAGCGATTCAGTGATCCAGTCGGTTAGTCAGTCAGCCAGCAAGCTAATCGGTCGTTCAGTCATATAGCCAGTCAGTCAGCTAGCCAGTCGCTTAGGTAGTCCGTGTGTGCATCAGCCAGCCAGCCAGACAGACAGACAGACAGACAGACCGATAGATATGTTGATGAATAAATGGAAGGATACAGATGGATAGATGAATAGATGGATAGATAGACGGACTGACAGACCAGAGTGAAAAACTGTATGTCATTTCGCATCTAGCTGCTGGGAGAAAGAGAGCGAATCAAGTGGTTGGCAGGAGGGCGAACGCTCCAGTTTCACAGCCTTTTTGTGCGCGGAGTGCATAATTGAAAACAGACAATGAATGTCTGTCCGCTGAAGAGGAGCTTTTGGGTTTGCGAAGGACAGGGAGCTGTACAGAGAGGGAAGCACGTATCTTTGCTGTAGAAATTGCTCCGGCCGGACTCAATGAATATCATTCCAAGCAAATGCATGTAGACGGCCAGTTCAACTGACCGATTCCCATCACCGCTCGGAAGAGGGGAACCCAAACGAAGGGCCCAATTCCCATTCCCGGAAAGTACAGGGAAGACAACAGGGACCCAGCCGCAATGAGGGCAACGGTCGTTACGTACAGAGCCTTTCTGCCAAAACGATCGGCCAGTATGCCAAAAGTCAGTTGCCCCACAAGCGAAGCCCAGAGCATAGATGAGGAGAGCAGCATGATGTCCAGCGAAGAGTGTTTTGGGAACTCTTCGGTCAGGAACGCCTCGACCAGGTTGACGATGAACAGGTCATAGGCATCTGCTGCGAAACCTGTCGAGCAGAGGGCAACCTTGTAGGCACTGATTTCACCGTCTGCTTTCATTTTCCTTGCATGTGTTCTCTGCGGCAAAGGTCAGGAGACAGGATTTGTGCAGGATCAGTTTGACGAGAAACCGGAAGTGCGCGGGACGAAGGTTGACGTAGAGCAGGGTGTAAGTCTTCGCAGCAAGTCGGAATAGGTGAGAAGCTTTTCCAGCAGAAGTGGCGACGGCTCCTCCTCGATGATAGGCTGACCGCCATCATTGCACCTGAACGTAACGAAGCGCAACGATGCGTCCTGCGAATGTTATGCGAGCACCATGCATGCACCGCGGGCCGCGGCTGCATGCTACATGTTGCTTTGCATGAAAAAATGTTGCAAATGTCATGTTGCACGCATCCGGTGAGTGTTGCATTCATGAATGCATTGCATGACTGGAGTCTCTTACCGCCTCTCCGGGCATATATTAGAGTCGGTTGTCGGAAGTATATACTGCACAAGTGAACTTTCAAATTAATTCTCTTTGGACAAATCCGGATATATGTAGATATATGCATAGCGCGTGCATCTCTTGTCGTACGCATGTTATATATATGAATAGAGGAAGGTACAACAATCAGACTCATATATATGATCTTGAATTATGGTAGCAGCTTCATCGTTTCTGCGGTATAGACCGATGTCACCTCTCAAGCCGCTTGTAAGTGACGTACTCTACTTACCAAATATGCTTACTTACCATCCCACGCCAGCTGTGTGAGGCTGAAGGATTATAAGGCAGCCCAAAGGACTTCAGCTTACAACCTTTCAGCCGCCATCAGAACTCATTTGCTGTTTGAACAAAGGATAATGAAGTTTTCAGGGGGTATAGACGATCGCAAGGAGCCAACAGGAGGATCAGTAGAAGGAAAAATGCTGCATCTGGCGTTGTTTGCAGGTTTAAGGAAGCTGGTCCAGCACATCGATGGTAATTCTAGGAGCCAGTCTAGAGGACAGTTAGTAAAAATCCGAAGAAGGGGGCCGGACACGAGGATCATGCAGCAGTCGCACGCTTCTATACGCTTCTACATGGATAAGCTCTTCAGGCGCATAGATTTTTGATTGAAAGGAGCAACTCTATGAGTTTAAAGTAGAGTCTTGTGAGTCAAGCAGCTCGGACCCAGAGCGCCCCAGACAAGCAAAATGAGCAAATTTAAAGGTTTATTCGCACTCTTGATAAAGTCGAAGATGAAGTCCTTAGTGGGAAGTTCAAATAACAGTTTTACAGCATAAAAATGAAAACAGAAGCTTGAGCAGAGCGTGAAAGACAAGACCGAAATCCATATACATTACAGCTGCATAGGACATTTGCTGGGCGATTTGTACTATGAAAAAAATTGAATCAGATCTGTAAGTCGGACTGTAACACGTTTTTAAGAAGAATTCTGGTGTACTATTTATCCTGAAAAATTTTTTTAGTGACAGGAAATACGTGCTCAGAAAGAGCATATATAAACTGTTGCTGGCACTTGCTGGTATGATTCAGTTTGGTTTAATAATTATGACTATATACCCCCGGAACACTGTGGAGCCTAGCTGTAGACCAAACGCCTCCAATTTAACGGAGATGGTCTCTGCCCGGCGCCAAAGGCGGCGCTTTCAAAATTGCTTTCTGTCAGTGCATCAAAAAGTGGATAAACATTTTTATCAAAATGTCCACTTTCCAACTCAATGAAACAATACCTTCAGGTTGTCGAAAAAATGAAAGAGCAATCCAAAAAGTACCATACAAAAGGCTCTCAGTAAGCTTAAAAACGTAGCCAAAGTTTCTTTATTTGTGTTTTTCTGGCTTTTGCTAGGGCTTTTATTTCTTCATTGATTGACAATTTGACTGTATATTGGCTATAATCACTAATCAGTGTAGTAGTAATCACTAATATATACAACTTTTAATAGTTTTATAGTTATGAGGTATAATCTCATGTATAATCAGTTTATAGTAACTTTACACTACTATGATCTACTATAGCTCTAGCCTCTAGCACTTCTCTTTAGAGACTATCACAGTCTGTCAACCTATAAATTTTGAGTGACAGTTAATGTTGAGGCGACGGTCTACCCAATTTTGACCGGAGAGCTTTGATCAGCCAGAAACCGTTTGGCCGGCTTTGGCCGGCTGGCCGGCCGAACCGTTTTATGGCCACCAGAAAAATCAGCCACCCTGGCTCTCTGACTTCACTTCTTCCACTGACCTTTTCCCCAACTCCTTCACAAGCTCTCTGAGTTCACTTCCACTGACATCTTCCTTCTTCAAGAGAAGCTCTGTTGTTGTATCTAACAGAGGTCGATTGTCTCGCATCAATTTTTTGGCACGATCATAGGCCTCAGTCAAGAGCACCTGCACCTCCCGTGACATCTCAGTCTCTGCCGCTTCCCCGAGGGACGGCATATGCACAGGACCTATCAAGGGAGAAAATCCCAAGGATCCCACCATTTGCTTCGCAAGCTTTGTTGCAGATTCGATGTCTGCCGACGCCCCCGGCGTCGTCCCGGCCGCGCCGAAGACTTCCTCCTCCGCCGCCCTCCCCCCATAACTCGTCGCCAGCTGCGCCTTCAAGCTGTCTGACGACTCCAGATTCCCTTCTCTCTGACGGAAACTGGTAAACCCACCCACAATACCACCCTCATCTTCTGCAATGCCCAATCGAGGTACTATGCTGACAGACTCAACAACTGGGCCGTCAGGGATCAGTGAGGCAACCAGGGCATGGCCGGCCTCGTGCACTGCCACACAACGATTCCGCTGTGCGTTGTACGGAGCGCGCCATCCTTGTCCGATTGTACGAGGGCCCATCAAAACCCTCTCCCACGCACGTTCGAGATCATCCACCTCGATGCGGAGATTTGGATCCCATTCCCCTTCCGTCTCTTCACCTTCCTCCGCGATCCTCCCGCCCTCCACACTTTGGATTTCCCCCCCTCCATATACAATCTTAGTGTTTCTCCCTGTCGGAATCACCGTCGTACCCCCCATTACTATTCCCGCGTCCTTCCACGAGCAGCGACGGCCAGCATTCAGCTTCGCCTCGTTGGCTGTGGACTCCAAAAGAGCACCACTCCACCCAGTTGTTCTATCTGCAATCAATTCATCATGCAGGATCATGAGTATGATTTGCATGGACACGATCAAAATCCGCATGCGAACTGTAATTCTACGTCATCATACATCGAGTCCTGTGTCGATTTCTCAAGTTCATCTTTCCACTTTCCCTCTTTCCCTCCTACCTGCAAGAGACTGAAGATGCTCCCTTGCCTCGTTGCTCATGGGAACCTTTCTCAGATACAGCTCCAGCATCGACTTCCGGCCTTCTTTTGAGGGCAGCCCCACTCTTATCTTCCGGTCAAATCTGCCGGCACGGGTCACGGCCTCGTCAAGAGTCTGGGGTCTGTTTGTCGCAGCGATCACGATTGTGACATTTCCCTCCTGCGCTCTAGAATGAAAACCGTCCATCGCTGTAAGGATTGTGTTCACAGTCGCGTCGTTGTCCATCGAAGCCCCTTGACTGCCTGGTGAGGAAAACCTCTGCTTGGCGATGGTATCGAACTCGTCCATGAATACGATGCACCTCTTCTCCTGATCTGCAGCTTTGAAAATTTTCTGTAGTTTTTCCGACGCCACATTCATGAACATGCTCGTGAGGTCGGCGCCAGACACGGAAATGAACTTCGTGTCGGTCTCTCCCGCTAAAGCCTTCGCAAGCAAAGTCTTGCCGCACCCTGGAGGGCCTGTCAAGAGCACACCAGCGGGAATCCGTGCATCCAATTGCCGATACTTTTTGGGATATTTCAGCATGTCTGCAATCTCCTTCAACTCCTCCTTTGCCTCCTCTAGGCCAACCACGTCAGAAAATGTGGTGTTTTTCGAAACGAATTTGGCCAGAAGTTCTTTCACGCTACTTCCAGGGGGGCCCTCCTCCAACCATTTCTTCTGGCCCTCCTCCAACCATTTCATAGCAGACGACAACTTTTCGGAGGCAAATCGAAACACTGCGTAAAAAAATACAAGTCTGGTTGCAAAAAACAAAAGTCTCGAGTCAGTCAACGTCATCATCAGACGGTGGACAAACTGCCCGCCTGTCATCATCAGACGGTGGACAAACTGCCCGCCTGTCATCATCAGAGGCTGGAGAAACTGCCCGACTGTCACCATCAGACGCTGGACAAACTGCCCGACTGTGTACGGGGAGGTCATTTCGACCGGTACCAGAGAACTATGAGAGAGGGCGACTTGACTGGCTGACGCATCCAACACGGTTGCCAAGAGGACTGCAGGCAATGCCATTGAGGCTTCCAGCAACGTCTTTTCAAGAGGATCCTTGGAGACTGCTGCATCATCCTTGATCGGATGTGGAGAACAGACGTGGCCGGGGGGCTGTCTGCGTCTGGACCGTCTCACACACGAAGCATGGTGGGAGGACTGTAGAAAACCGACAGGTTGCTCTCCAGCCCCTTTGTCTAAAAGAAGGCAAAGACAAAGGAATAGCAAGGGAACACGCCCCAAGGTTGACCTTACCGACATTGAGCCAGGCACAAGAAGTAATCAAAAGCAAACACGGAGACGGGGACCTCAAGCGCACAGAGGTTAAACAGGAAACAGTTGACACCAGACCTCCTGCATAAACCGTCTCTTCATACCACCAGACAGACTATGCAAGGTCTGCGTGCTCACCAAGTTCACGTGATGGTACGACGTGTTTTGTCTTGTCTTGTCCTTCATTCTCTTTGAAATCAGACTGCATATGACTGCATGGTCCATCAGATTATTAAGTGCCTCATAGTGCCTCAACTTGTCCCTCAAGAAAATGCGTGGTCGAAGTTATTATAATAGTTATTATTCATATATTATGCAGGATGCCACTTTCACAGGCTCCAGTGGCATGCCGGGGCCCAGTAAGACATTCTTGAGACCAAAATCTGTACCGAAACAAATGGATTGAAGGCAAAATTTAGAGGTTTCACTGAAGAAAACAATAATATTAGAAGGGGGGGGAGGAGGAAAAAGAGAGGGAGACAGGGCAAACGGGGAAGAAGAAGAGCCAGACGTAACCATCGAAGAGTGGGAGGAAAAATGGAAGTTTTGGAATTCCGTAGACCTAGAAGCAGAAGCCCCCGACAACCTTGACATCCTAACCAATAAACACCAATAAACACATCAGTGCAACCCTCCACCCTGCACTGCTCGCCATCTTAGAAGAGTGCACCCAGAGAATCCAAAGTGATGACCTTGCAGTTGCGGAGCAGGGGTGGAAAGTGCTCTTCTATTTTCCGTCCTTCTTCCTCAGGGTCGACAGGAGAGGGGGGAACGCATCCCTCGCAGCCAGGAGACACCAAATCTCAGCCTTCTAGAGGCGGGATTTTGAAGTTCTGATCTCATCACTGAGATTGGATATTGTTCAAATGAGAGAAAAGCAACTGGAGAAGAGGAAAGGAAAAAAACCGTCAAAGCAAACCATAAAAGACAACATGTGCCGCCATGTCGAGTCCCCCATCAAAGATGGGGCGCTCTCGAAAGCTGTCTCCCGCCTAGGCTCCCTGGGCATCGCAACGCCAACCATAAAAACATACCGCAAGCTGAAAGAACTTCACCCCCCTCACAGGACCCGATATGAGACCAAGCCCCTTCCTGCAGACCCTCCCCGGCTAGAGCTCACACTAGACTCCCTCCTCCAAGCAGCTCGCTCAGCCGCCTGTGGCTCTGCACAGGGCATTTCAGGGTGGTGCTACGAACACATCTGCTTCTTTCTCCCTGGTGACGGATTAAAGGGGGGGGGCAGGATCGTGTGCTCTTTTCATGGTGGTACAGTGCCTTACAGCGGGCAATGCCCCTCCGTCCCTCTTCCGCTTGCTAGCAAGTGGGAGGCCTAGGTACATCCTGGTAACTTGGTAGTCAGCCAGAAATAGGGGGGTGGTTACCAGGTTGGCCGGTAACCTGGCCGGCCGAGTCGCGGCGGCACCGCGGGCCCGCGCCGCGGCCCGATCGATGTCCGTGTGGCCGCTGCGCGGCCTTGGCGTAATGGGGGCCGCCGCGACCGCGCCCGGCGCGTCAAGCATGCTTGCGATACCCGTGCACGCCTGTATGCAGTCTCCTGTCGCAATTGAATGTGATCGTTCAGTGATGTAAAGGTTAGTCACTTTCTTATGTGGAAACGTCGCGACCCTGTGTTGTTGAAACGTTGGTTTTGCTCTTGATTGAGCAGTTGTTCCCCAAAGAAGCCAAACTTAGAAGTTTCAAGATGTCGAAAGGCAAACTGTTCACACAGAGTAAGGCCACAGCCCCTTCCACTCTGCTGGATGGATGTTGTCTCCAGAGACGTGGGCAAACAACGTTCACGCGGGCGTCAGAAGAGGGGGAGGGGAGGAAGTCATCGATTTTGTCTAGCCTCAGCCTCGGGCTATCGTCAATGCCAAGAAGAGTCTGAGAAGAGGCGCTAGATAGAAAGTATCTGCACAAATCAGTTGATGGATCAAAATCCCTCAACTGGTTTTTGTTCAGATACAGCTATCGCGTCGAGTTGACTGTGCATGTGTTTCACGCGTGTTTTGTGCATGTGTGTGTGCTTTTATGCCGCATGAATGTGTTTCATCGATTTTCATGCATGTTATTTACTTATTGTGTATGCATATGAGTTTTATGCGTGAAAGAAAAACAGTTTTAGGATTTAAAAGTTTCCGCGTCTTTCGAATGCGGCCAGATTTTCTTTTAATTTTTTTTCTATAATTTTTTTTTCTATATTTTTTTTTAATTTTTTTTTCTAGATTTTCATTTTTGTTTTTTTTTTTAATTATATGGCCGGTAAACCGGTAACCTGGCCATTGTTAAAAAATTGGTCTAGCCCGGCCAGGTAACCAGTTACCCGGTAATTACCTGGCCATCATGTAACTAGGGTGGGAGGTCTTTTGCCCTTAATAAGGATACAAAAGGGGATAAAGTAAAACCAATCACCATCGGGGACGTGCTCCAAAGATAGGTGACCAAGGTTATCTTGATTGAGTACGGGGAGAAGTTTGAGGAGTACCTCGGTGCTCTTCAGTATGCGGTCAGAACTAGCGCAGGGGCAGATAAAATTTTTTGAACCGTCCAAACCTACTTGCAGTTCTGTCCTAACTCCATCCTTCTTCAAATAGATACAAACAATGCGTTCAACACGTGTGATAGACAGAAAGCGATAGATCAATTACGGGAGCATTTCCCTAAGCTCTATCGTTTCTTTTCCCTCTGATATGGCACCTCTGTCCCCATCTTCTTTCATGATCAGAAAGGCACACTGCGCACGTTCTTGAGTCAAGAGGGGATACAGCAAGGAGATGTGGCAGGACCGCTTCTTTTTTGTCTTGGCTTAAAACCGGTACTAAAAAAGTTATAAAAGAGGCTGCACGAGAAGCACGGGAGGGTAGGATGCTTTATAGATACATATATGGATGACCTCTCCCTCATTTTTCCTTCCAGCTCTGCTGATTGTCTGACCTCTGCGTGGTCAGATTGTATCAAAATTTTAGGAGAATACGGCTTGACGCTTAATCTAGGCAAAGATAAGAGCGCAGCCTTCTCTTTTAGTTGGAGGGGAAAAACGGAGAGGGAGATTCTGCAACAACGTCCCCCGGGACTTGAGGTTTCGACAGAGGGCTACAAACTGATGGGGGCAGCAGGAGGGGGAAACACATTTGTTAACAGACTGTTTGAAAAGAAGTTGGGGGAGGCCACCAAGCTTGGAAAGCTGGTGGAAGGGTATGGGGACCCCCCGGGCTGCAGTCTGCTCTTCAGGTACTGCATCTTCCCCAAACTCGTCTACTTGGCCCGAGTGATGGCAGACAGACTGCACACTGACGTCTGGGAGTGGGCGAATAAGGAGTTGGGGGACTCTTTTGCCCGTAGTACTATGCGTCTGACCCCAGAAGAATGAACCCAAAAGAAGGAGCAGATCTATCTCTCGTTGTGCCAGGGGGGTTAGGAATCCCTTTCTTCCATCATATCGTACCGGCAGCGCTAGTAGGCTGCGGTGCACAAACCCTCGCCGCAGTCAGAAGCAGGCTTACCGATCAAGGTTTTGCAACGCCAACACGATCGGACTTTGCCGGCCTGCATTGGGTAAAAAGAGTGGCACAGGCATATACAGACTGCAGAGGGGGGGTGCAGAGGGAACTCGGACAGAACCATATTCCCCAGGTGTTGCAAAGTGAGTGGGGGGAGAGAATTGATGATTTCCTAATTCATAAGAGGGGGGAGATGCAGCACTTGATGATTGAAACCCTCCACCTTGTTCGTAGAGAACAACTTCTGAATATGCTGTCCCCTCCAGAGAAGGCACGTTTGAAGTCCTGTTCGGGTACAGGGGCCTCAGCTTGGCTCACTGTGATGCCGTCCCTGGATGGACAAAAATTTCCCCCACGCTCTTCACCACCGCCGTTCGTCTCCATTTTGGTCTTCCCATCCCAGAAATCAAACGGAACCCGATCTGTGCTTGTGGGGCCACGCTGGACCATGAAGGCTAGCATGTACAGACTTGTGGCACGAGGGTGTGTGTATGGTGGAGACATGAACAGATGAAAGATGCATTCTGCTCTCTTTTGCAGGGGCTCTGTCATTGCTATGTAACAAGGGAGCCAACCTTCGGACAGCTAGGCTTGTCTACTCCTACCCGTTTCGTCAATGAGAGACAGAAACATTCCGATTTCCTTGTAGGTCTCCCATCAGGAGACACCGTACTAGAAGACGTCGCAGTGACCCATCCATTCTCAATTGATGCCAACCGCCTGCGAAGATTTGCAAAAACAGCAGAGTTGGCAGCAAAGGCGATAGAGAAGGTCAAAAACGACAGGTACGGTGAGATCTGTCATAAAATCGGATTTCAGTTTGTTCCTCTTGTGTTTGAGACATATGGGAGACCAGGAGAGGGGACAATTCGTTTTTTAAAAGAGATGGCGAAGTTGGGGGCCAGAAGAGTGAGAGGAGGAGAGGGAGACGAGGCAGTGCAAACAAGGCTGATGGACCAGTATTATAAAGTTCTTTCCTACACATTACAGCGTTTTGTTGCCACAAATCTTCTCTGTTCAATTCACAGCAGGAGGGGAACCAGAGGGCCTTTCTAGCCTAAGTGCCTTCTCAGTAGGGAGGTCGCAGCGTTCTCTGGATCTTTCGACTTGGAGGGTGCAAACTAAGTAATCCTTTTATGATTGATTCTTTGTATACAAACAAGGAGGAAAAAAAAAAAAGAAAAGGGGGCAAGCGTATCAAAAGAAAGGAAGAAAAGAAGGTTGAGAAAATAAGGGGTAAATTAATCGGAAGGGTCTCTTTGAAGTTGTTCTCCGCCGTCAAAGGGTAGCCTTTGCCAAGGGGACAAACTTTTAGAAAGTTTTTGCCCTGTCTCCCCCCTCTTTTCGTTGTTTTCCGAGTCCTACTCTATCGCCACTTAAGAAATAAGCCACAATAAAAGTGATCAATGAGCAGTGTTCTTAGATTTAGAACAGATAGGACGAACCGGAACTTTTTAACAGACTAGGCGAGATCTGCTCCTCATACACGGGGATGCGGCATGCATAATAAAAACCTCAATCATCATATATTTAGATCAAAGTCTACAATTAAAAAATTTGGAATCAAATTTCAGTTATAGGTAGTTACAGGTATGTATGTAAAAACTACTATCTTACAAGGAATACTGTGTTACTTATTAGTTAGTTAGAGAATGTCTAACCCCTGTTGGAGCTCTAAGCTCCCGGACGGCTATATATATTTTTTGAGAATTAAAATTTTAATATGCATGGTATAACATGATGCGTCTTTTTTAAGTCATTTGTATACTTGATTACTTAATATTTTTTTTCAGCCTTCATTGATTGTGATTATAATTATTGTGGTCAAAACCGGCCCCAAAGTGGGCCTACTAGCGTATATTATAGCATATTAGCATCATTTGGGTTTTGGCTAGCCAAGACATGCATTATCACACAATGTAATATAATCATTTTTCATAAAAATATGAAGAATTATGATTTTTTTACAATCGTTATTAAATTAGAATCAATCGAAAATTTCAACGAAAAAAACATGCATAATTTAACATGAATGTTATTTAAAAGATTTTTTTGAATGAGAATTAATATTGGGGGGATGGGGCTTTGAGGAGGTCGGAAAGGTTGGCTTCCGGACGTAGAGGTGTTTCGATCTGCTCGGACAAGCTGTTGGAATTCCTTACGGTTAGGAGGAGGATTACGGTGGCGACGGTAAGCCGAGGAGGGACTGCGTTCTCCCGTGTTGCTTGTTTATCTGCTGTGGGGGGGTTTGGGGGTGGGGGGGGGAGTCTATCTACCGGGAATAGGGGGGGAAGAGGTACAATCTCCGGCCCTACGAACACAGCAATCTTTGTTTTCCGCTCGCTTCTGTTGTCACTTCTCAGTAAGAAGAGAATGAGTGACAATCAGCTGAGGGCTTTGTCTGTTTGTGAGAATGATCTGTTGTCTATCTGTAGCCTGTTTCCTGTTCGCGGGGTATTAGGGGCAGGGAGGGCGGTTTTTAATGCAAATGTGGACAGGTTGTGCGAATTGAAAGGGTGGTCTATCAAGAAGATTAAGGACACGAGAAGTAAAACGTTCCGTTTGCCTCTGGCGGACTTCCCTCCTTTTTCTCGGTTTTATCGGTCAGTAATGAGGGAGTGGTGGAGGGAGGCCAATATAGGAGGATCTTTGGGGGTGGTGGTTTTGCCAGCCCGTTTGCGTAATCTACAGCAGGCGTTTGACAATTCCTACTCTGTTTGTGGGGGGGAGGGTGACGATGTAAATGGGGGGGGAGTGACTGAGGAATCTATAGATGCGACGTGCACCGATGGTTCTGCGTACCCATGTCGATCCCTCGGGATTATGTATGGTTTGGACTGCCTTGATGGACATGTCTGCTCTCTGCTCTCTCTTTCTCCTCGTCTCCGGTCTGCTCTCTCTCTTCCCTCGAATTTCTCCGCTACTTCTAAGCTGTGGCCCGGGTCTGGGGGGTGGAAAGGGGTGAGGAAGGGTTTGTTGTCTTTTTTATCGTACGTGAATGCACTCAGGGGAGGTCTTGTGGGTCAAGGATGTAGGGGGCGTGTGTCTGTATCTGCTGCTGCATGGGCAGATCTACAATGTCGTTGGCTCTCCATGTTAGAGGTGTATCGTTTAGGCCCCAAGTTGCCTGAGAAGGAGTCTGCGGTTGTGAAGGTGATGAAGGCTGCGCTTGTCATTACACCCGTAGATAGAGCTAAGGGCGACTTAGCCTTCCTCTGCCGTCGGATGTATATTGCGTGTGTGTGTAGGGCCTTCCTTGCGGATGCCGCATATGTTCAACTTACTCCAACACAAATCGCTGATCGTGAGTCTCTGTTGTTTGATCCATCTTTGTGGTTTATCCCAATGAAGACATTCATGGCTCAGTTTGCGACTCCTAGCAGAACACGACACGAGTTTGGGACAGGGATTTTATGGCCAAAGAGGAAGTCTTGGGGGTTCGATGGTTTGGTTGTGGGCGGGTGGGAGGCATTGAAATTCAAGCAGTTGGTTTCATATGCAAAACACTGTTGGAAGGGGGTCTTTTCTTTTTTTTGCAAGGTTCTTAACGGACTCTTAAAATTTTTTGCACCACATTGTGATTTGAACTCTGTTTTCCAGTTTCAAGAAATGTTGGGTGACTTCAACGTTGGGTTCGGACGGGTTGCAGACAGGGCGTCGTCTAGGCGTGCCTTACCAAGCTGGCCGATAGGTTTGGTTGCAATTGCAGTGGATGACATTAAAGCGTACTTTCCGTCTTTACCCCGAGCTGACTTTTTGTCTTCTCTCGATGCTTTGGTTTGTTTTCTTTCTTCTTCTTCCAGGCATCGTTTTGCTGTGCTGAGAAAGGGGGGGTCTGTTTTCATGAAGAGTACGGGCCCTGCTGTCGGGGAGGCGTGGCTCACAAGGTGTGTAAAGAAGAAACAAGAGGTTTTCCTCTCCACACACGCAAACCATGCATATGCTACCTGTATTCCGTTGAGTTTGTTGTATGATTTAATTAGAGTTGACTTTAATTCAAATACTATCCGGGTGTTGGGGGAGAGAGTTGCTCAGGTGGAGGGATTCCCGCAAGGGAGTCCGTGTTCACCTGGGGGCGCGCGTTTTTATGCTGCATAGAAGGAATATCATAAAGCACTTCTCCTGAATGTCACTTCATGGCAGTCCTCTAAGTGGTTCATGAGGCGATACATGGACGATCGGACGTTGATGACTCGTTCTGTTGCTCCCAATTTTCTTGGAAACGATCCTTTTATGCTTTCACTACAGCGCTATGATTTCTACCATGGTACATGTGTTTTGGAGAGACAGTGTGGGAAGGAGGTTCTGGGTCTCTCTCTCTTCACTCTTGAGAGTGCCCCAGAAGTTGTTCTGTTCTCTCTAAAGAATCCAAATAGATCTGTTTTCTCTCTTTTCATTGATGGGTCTTTAGAAACTCCATATAGAAGTGACTTGTCGTTATATTCTTCTGTTCATTTGCGTCCCCGTTTCGTTCATGGGAATGCGTGTATGGTCAGCCGCTCTGCGCGTTCAGGTCTGATATGCGGTCACGTTACAAGAATGCTGTTATCCGCAAATCTACCCACCTGTTTGATGGTAAGGGAGTTGTCATTAATGTTTGTTGAATTGCTGTCCTTGCGATGGCCTTTTAATTTTCTCAAGGAACAATACTTGCATGTTTTGGTCCATACGGCCAGCACGGATCTGATTGAAGGATGGCTGAATGAGATTGCGTTTCTGGAGCGCTTTAGGCCAACGATGTATTGAATATGTTTATATGTGTATCTTCCTTATTTCGATTCTTTTTGTCCTATTGATCTTCGATCGAACGTCTCTTTTACGTAGCACACAGAGCCAGAAGCGATAGAAAAAAGACACTGGCGAGACCGAAGGGGGGGGTCGCGCGTGATGTTGTGTGTTGGAATTGCGGTTGCTTGTCTGGTATGTCAGGATGGAGAGTGTGCGCATTGGTACTGTGGCTTGTGCCAGGACGATTTTAAATTGTGCGCGCGACCGATCGTTCACGGGGTGGTGTTTGAGCCATGCCGAGATTTATTGATTTTTCGCGCCGTACGTGTATTTGGCATCGAATTGGCATGCATCCGTCTATCTATACATGCGTACTGAGATACAGGCATGTGAGATTTCGAGTAGAAGGACTGCTCTTCCACTGAACACAGCGCTGCCGCCTACTAGCACAGTGCGGAGACGGTTAGGACATACGTTACAGCTGTTTGAAGTAACGCAATTTCTAAGGTAACACTAATTGTTTAAAACAAATCTATATTAAATCTTTTTGTAGAAAACCGAGTTTAAAAAGAATAATGATTAAATTCAATATAATGAAATTGTTCTATACTGGCTATAAAGTATAATAATAATATGTGTAGAAACAATGTTAGGCACATGGTTAGTGTGCATAAGCACGAAACTTTCTGACGGTGGCTTTGGCAATCTTCTCAATCCGTTTTATCATGGTGATGAGAGCTTCTGGGGGACGGAGTTCGCGCAGAAAGGCATCCAAGTCTCTCAAAGCATTTGACGGTAAGAATTGGTGAAGAATGCTAAGGCCACGACGTTTAGTGAGCTTTGAAAGCATCACATACCAAGCCACCCACACGCGGCCTGGTTTTAACCTTTGGGTGGGCAGGAGATCCAAAATTGCCGCATCGAGAGACGCTCCTTCTCCCTTGTAGTAAGTAAAACTGTAGAGGGGCACAACGCACAAGCCTCTACGGAAGAAATAGATTTTGCCATCTGAATATGCCTTTCGTTTGACAGGGTAGGCTTTCTCATCATAACTGGTAGGGTGACCTGAACCAGTTTTCTGCGATTTGTTGTGCCTAGATTCGCAGATGGTGCCTGAGACCGTATTGCTTGAGAGGTATCGGTTGAAGAAGCAGAACGCGTTGAGGTGGGGGTCGGATCTGATCTGTACTTAGCGGAGAGTTGATCCGCAATCGACAAAGGAACATGAGAGCGCACATCAACACCTATGAGGGGCGCTTTACAAAACTTTGCTTTCACACGAATTCCTACATTCAGGTAAGAAGAAGGTATGATTCAATTTATTGTTCTTATGCATCTGTTTCAAAATTTTGATAGTGAGTTCCTGTTTTCGAATTAAGTGGTGTTTTCACATACGGTGCTTGTACTTTGAAAACAATGCTGAAATTCAAATGGGTCTGTTATTATGCATGCAGGCGCTACACTTTGACTCGAAGGATGATCGACGTGTATCAAAAAATTGCAAAACTTAGAATATGAAAAGCTGTATGAAGTCGATTCTTCATTGAAGGAATAAAAGACATACACATATATACAGAGCGGACCTAAAATTATGGTCTCCACTGGCTTTATATCGAGATCTTGCTCGGAGGGGAAGATGTCAACGATGTCACCTTTTTGGCCATTAGCAACAGTAAGTGGCGCTGACTGGTTGTAGTAGATCATGCAGCGCATTCCAATGAAGTACAAACCGATGCCTGGAAAGCCATGGTAGTGGGTCTCACTCTCGCGGAGAAGCTGTGCGATCTCAGCCGTTGTGAAGGATCGCCCAGTATGACCAACCCAGGTGGTGGAAATATACACCATGGCATCGAGTTTTGCAGCATGTTTGAGTGCAAGCTGAAGTGTCACGGCCAAGCGGACGTCGTTGGACTGCATGATGATAGGAGCAGTCTTGAATAACGCTGCCTGTTCTTCATCCATCCGATCGAAAAAATTATTATCCAGAATGAAGGACTGAAGAAGGGTGATATTAGCCTGTGTCATCTCGCTGTCGTACAGCCGCTTTAACAATGCAGAGAAAACAGGATCGCCCAGAGCACGCATGTGTTCCTTCAGGATAACTGCATGATGGATCTGGTGGTTAAAAATTTTGAAGCCAGTTTCTAAATGGGCGCGGGCGTATATGCCTCCAGGACGGTTTTCTTTGAGCACGTCGGGGCTCTTCAGCGAGCAGGTATACAGGGGTATCTTAAGGACAGCTGGCAGCTGGAAAAGATCTCCAACGAACACCACACGTATGCCCCTAAACACTTGTGTGTTCCCCTTACCCATCATTATCCGATTGGAGCAAAGCCCGAGGGACTCAAGCCCAAGCATTGACAACTTGTCAAGGAACAACAGCTTCACATTCACCATATTTTCCTCAAGCTGCTTCTTTTGCCTTGGAACTTGTCCGAGCGTCGCATCGTTTTGGTGGTATTTGTGGAAAAGAGAGGCAGTGGTGCGCCCCTCCACAGCAATACTTACAATTCCAGTCGGTGCTGATGTGCGACATAAGTGGGCGAGGCTGAGGCTCTTGAGGACGTCCAAGATAGTGTGAATGACTTCGGATTTCCCGGTCCCTCCCTCACCTCTAATGAATGCCCAAATGCTATCCAGCTCTGCAAGAAGGGAGTGTAAAGCATAAAAAACTCGGGTGTTAGAGATATGCACGATCTGTTAAAAGTGAGATGGACTGTCTAAGGTTTGCACGATGATGGATAATATAATAGCGTCTTGATGCCTGTTGTAGTAAACATAGTTCAGATGACGTATGCTGCAGATGCAAGTGTAAGAGACTTGTAAAGAAAGAAAACAGGGTCCTGAGCTGATCTTACACATTGTTGTTACAAGTTTTTGAAAGCTGTCTGAATGATATAGAACGTTTTGATGCCGACGTGTGAAAGGCTCTAAAGGAAGCCAAAGATGATATACTAGAATTTCAAAACCGAAAAAAACAGAAACGGTATGTAAACACGAAAACTAACCTTCGTCATCTGCACTGAGAAGGCCTTCAAAGCAGATACGAACGGCAAGACGTTGGAGATCGTTCAGCTTTGTCGTGTACTTATCGATCTCGTCTTCAATCAATTTCTTCAGAAAGTCTTTGTCGAAGACAGGATGCTGTGGCTGAGCGTTTGGATATGCGGCGCTGCTCCAGATAGATGCAGACTTGTCGGACCCTGTTCGAGGGGGTGGAGGTTGGGAAGAAGCTGAAGCATCGGACGGTTGCTGTAACGTGTTCAACTTGTTGTTCAGTTGTGCGATACGTTTTTGTTCGGCCACTTTGAAATCGAGTTTTGTTTGCGAGAGCTTGTAAAGAAAGTCGTGCATCGACGTCACCGAAGTGTCCTCTGAGAGGAGAAAGGGATTGGTGCGTGGCTTCTTTTTGTCAGACTGCTGCTGTTCAGACCTTTTTTCGATTGCAGCGATGCGGGACTTCAGGGTGTCCATTGTCTCGGTGATGATACCGGTGCTCACTGCTGAAGACGAGCCTTGGGTGGGTGCAATGAGGGATTTGAGGAGGGCTTGCGGCCTGCATGGGCCTTTCTGTTCAAATTTTTGGAAGGAAACTTTATAGGTTCCTTCATCATCTCTACTCAGCCCTCCCCGACAGTTGTCTTTGATTGCCTGCCGTTGAGGACCGTAAGGGTCGTGTACTGCAGCGTGATCTTCTTTTTTTTTTCTGTCTGCAATGTCGGCTTCGATTTTGGAGTGACGTCGCTGCAATGACAACAGGTTAGCATAGTAGAAGTAACGTTCATAGAGGAGCACCAGCGGAGAGGAGAGGTTTTGTATCTCCTCATGGAGGCGGGTGCAACTTTTGTGAACCAAAAGCTGCCAGTGGTCAGATAAAGGCGAACCAAAGAATTGCTCTACTGCACCTACAATGAAAGTACCTCTGAATTCTGGCTGCAGTGCAAGAGTTGGTGTCTTGTCAAGAAAGATGCTGTCAGAGTGCGGAGGCAGGTCTTGCTACAGCTCCTCTTGGTACGTAGTTGCAATGGGTGATGCTTCGAGGACCTTTCTGGTAAGCTGACGGAAATTGTAGTGAGGGGTAAAAAGGAAGAGTCCCAGGAGGGAAGCGGCGTCTAAGGCACCAGTGCAGCTATCGGACCGTAAAGAGAGTCCGTTGAGGTTAGAAATGTGGGGTCGGTCCAGAAGTCTCAATTCGGCTTTGCCGTGGTGGGAAGCACCCCTTCTTTCCCTCTCAAACTCTATGTACCATCCTCCAAATTCCCATCCAAGACCGTCATCTGCTTCCTTTGGGGGAATAGGGACGAAACCGCGTTTTAGTGTATCTCCCTCAGGGTCTGTGGTCAATGTTTTCTTTTGATGAGACAACGAGCGCTCAAACGCGACTCCATCAGAAGCACGTCTTGGTGCAAGAACGATTTTGACCCACATACAAAACTTGAATAGGGAGAACGAGGAGAGAGCGGGCGGGCAGGCATAATAGAGACTGAAACGGTCATGCAGGAAAAGCTCTCCCCTCCGAAGGCGAAGAGCCCTTCTAGATGCCCACTTAGGTACATTATCGGGGTTGAAAAACTCCCATGAGGACAGGTGTTCCTCAGAAATAGGAGCTTCTCCCTCTAGCTCGGCCTTGTCCTGAGCCTCCCCGTTAGCTCTTTCTACCCCTTCTTTGGCTTCTTCTTCTTTTTCTTCTTCTTTTTGAAGTTCTTCTTGTTCTTCTTCCTCTTCTCCCTGTCTATTGCCAGGTCGGTCTTCTGTATGTGCTCCCGAATCATTAACAATACCAAAGTCTGTCTCCTCTGCCCGATCTTCTTGCAAGAGTTTGGCCCATTCGACATGAACAGGGCTATGGCTGTCCTCTTACAGCCGATCGCAGACCTCAAATGAGTCTATGAATCTCACCCGACGGGTCATTAGCATCGGAGAGTCTGTTGGAAGCGATTCTCCATAACAGAGTCGACGGGAGAGGCGGTCAACTATAGGAAAAGTATCTTGTTGAATGGCTGACTCTAAGTGAGAACCAGCTGTCGTATCCACTGGAGGGATACAAGACCTTGGAGTTAGATTTGATGTCAGCTGCATCTCGGAGGTTTCATCTAAGGAGGCTTCTGCCTCAGACGCTGCTTCTTCGGAAAAAGCAGTGTCAAAGCTGCGGCGCCGAGGAGGCGGTGCAGAATATGGTCGACGCGGGGTTCGTCCTGCATCGCCATGACTGCGGTCATCCATTGCTTCTGAGTTGGGGGCTTCAAACACTGGAGACAAGTCGGTAAACTGGAACAGAAAGGTTTCCCTCCATTGAGGTAAGCTGTCAGCGGTGAAAAGAGGTGCTGACGGGGCAGGGGACGCCGAAGCAGGCTTTGACACAGCGTCCGATTTTTTGGTGTCCACCCTCAGCAAGGAATGAAGCGCATAAAGGACGTTGCTGACATAAAGCGTAGAAAAAGTATACTATGAAAATCGGTCTCTTCGATTCATTTTGGGGGAAAGATTTGTGTCGGGAGTCCAGTTTAGGAGCAAATGACACGCCATCGGTGCACTCATCTGCTGTTTTAACCGAAGGGCATTGTGGAGCGCGTTCATGAACCACTTTGCTTCTACCTCGTCAGACTCCTTGTCATCTTTGGCGAGCATCCAGGATCGCGCCTGCATGAAAACATGCATAAAACAGAGCAATCAAGTATGTTTGGATCTGTCGTTAATACCTGCATGTGGTGCATGGCAGCGTCTTTCATGATCTTAATTTTCAGACGAGAAATCGAACAAAAGGAAATATCATTTTAATTATACGGCAGAGGGTTGCATGGTGAGAAAGTCAAAGGACTTGAAGGTCAAGAGTGTTGTCGTGCTTGTATCTTTCTGTGCTTACATGAGCGAAAAAGATCAAAAAGTTGAAGTAGGAGAGCTCGGCTTTGCTGGAGTAGTTACACCCGTAAGCGATAGTTGCATTTACGCGCTCTGCTCGACCAAGGAGGGGCTTGAGGTCATGGTTGTGGATATGGGCAAGAAGGATCCAATGATTATAACCTGTCGACCAGCCATACTTGCGTTCAATTACCATCCTTTCTTTCACCTTCCACTCTGTAAACTCAATCAAAGCCTTTCGCAATCCGAAGCGGCAGATGTTCTTAAGGCGGCTCCAAACGGTTTTGAAACACGTTGGTGTGTGAGTAATCTTGTGGAGAACAAACTTTCTAGCAGCGTGAAGAAGACGTGCACCTGTTAGTCCGACAGCCCCCCTTTGATTAACAATATTGAAGCCCCCCATATCTTCTACTTCCAGAGTGAGGGGATCTTCTTCCATGTCTAATGCCACAGTATCTCGCTCATTCTCTGTGTGTGCCCACGTAATCAGTAGTTTTCCGGCTTCCTCGTAATCAAGAGCTTCAAGGATTGACTTTAAAACCCCCTCCGGCATCTCTATCGCCTTCGCCCAATCTTGCAATGCCTGCCTTTGCTCTCGGCTTTCTGGAGATGACAAAGCAGTCAGACCAAAATCTATAGGACAAACCGGAGGAAACTCTGCTATTTGGCAGAAGTCTTCCTGCACTGTGGTTGAGATAAAACCCTCTACTTCCTTGCGGAATGGTGGTTCTTCATCGAGGCATTGAATCAGCTCATGGTTTGGAAGCAGACGACGTGCCCACAATGGATGGTGGGCGTGCGGGTTACCTTTTGTCCCCGTCTCAACGGTGGAGAAGACTGCCTCCAGTGGGTCTAACACCCCGACCCCGGCGGGATCCTATCCTTCCGTCTCCACCTCCTCTTCAAGTTCCTTCAACGTTGCCTTCAGACCGTTCCGGAGGCTACCAAGAGTTTTTCTGGGAGCCGTAGGATTTTTAACGGGGACAGATGAGGAGATATGGTTGTCTGACTGCTCGGTGCAGGATTCGATAGGGGATGATGGGCAGGGATGCGCTGCGGCAGGCGTGGAACCTTAAACTCTAACAGTGACGGGATTGTGATGGGCATCACTGGGAGGACAGTCACCTGAACACGGGGCTGCTGTGTAAGAACATCGAGCTCCGGGATGCACCAGCCTCTTATGCATAGGGGCTGAGGCAACGGCTGGGAGTCTTAGAAACAATCGAAAGAGGGACTGCATGCGGTCTTCGAAAAACTGGGCGACCGCGACAGGATTGGATTCTGTGGTAACCTGCTGGTTTTCCGTTGTCAACTTATGAGGAAACTCGAATCTGAAAAATTGATTGACACGCCTCCACACCAACGCCGTCTGAAACTCGTTCGGGTTATGTGTATGGAAGAAGAGAAGGGGTCCTGCGTACACGATCATCGATCGCATCAATGAACGCCATGACATTCAACCAAGCACTATAACAGTTCCCATCACTTTTTTGGAGGCCGTAGTCAGGGAGTTCAACAGCTTCTGCAGCTTTTTCGGCAGATGGCTCTGCGTGCTTGACTGACTGCCTTGTTGTGCTTTGACCGCCTCTGCAAGCTGTTCTATTTCCTTTGTATCGAGCGTGTTGATGATTTCCGTCTCTTGCCACCCATGCAAGAATGCAAGATAAGACTCACAGTGGGCTTACTGAGTTTGTAAGATGCAAAGGACTGAGAAGGGGAAAGATGGGCATCGGGCTGCACTCTGTCGGACATTCATTAGTTTGATGCGGGCGCGGGCCTGCAGACTAAGAGGGGGGAAGTATTCACATTCCGGGACGGCCATATTTTTTCACTTATTTCCTACATCCTTAAAACCGCTAATACCATACAAGAACACTTCTGGGTAGGCATCCACGAGCAACCACGAGGACGTGTAGGTATCTAGTGGTTCATGGCTGCTGGGGGGCATGATTAAGGTCCCATACTCCTCAGGCAGTTTTGTTTTCTCCTCTATGTTTTCTTTCTCTTCTCGGGTGGGTTCAGGCGGGTCCGTTGCCCGAGGGCGTGAATATAGACCTGCGCGACGGAACGCTGCAGAGGAGGGGGGACGGTGGGTTTGCCTCCCTGTTTCTCTGCGTGTTGCTTCTTCTATGGCTGCTCGCGCGACTGCTGCTTCGCGTTTTATGGCGTGTTGAGTACATTGGTGTGATGGAACGCCGCAAAAGCCACGGTCTACCATGCCAGAGACTTTCCAGCGAACAACGAGCAGCTTTGATACAGACCCTGTCTCTGTGTCCGACTCTTCATCGTCTGAATTCACGAGAGAAGGCGGTTCTTCCTCTCCATCCTCATCTTCTGAAGCGCAAAGGGGAGCTTCAGGGGAATCATCATTTTCGTCTTCATCTTCCGAAGCGGAAAGGGGAGGGGGATCATCGGTATCTGTGTGAGTCTCTATCGTTGTATATTTCTGCGACGGTCAGTGTTTTTTGGAAGCACACGTCTGAGAGGCGGGTCGGTACTGCCGAGAAGCTCTCTATGATCCAACGTGCACACCACATTGACCCCGAGCATGGGAAGTGGACGTTGGTCGTCCTTTCAAGCTTGTCTGAGAAGCATGCTGGGCAGGTTACAAGTTTGCGGGTGTCGAACCTGCGTGGCTCTGCCGCCCATTAATTTCTGCTTCTTCTTCCTCATTTTTTTCTTCCTCTACAAGCCCCAGTTTAATCATGATCTAGTGGGAGCCCTTTGCCTCCGCATGAGTCATAAACTCCTCCATCTCTTGAATTCCCTCTTCGTCAACTGACCACCCTTCTGCAATGTACCGATGATCGTATTTATACTTCCAACGGATTACTTACAGGACGATTTAGGGATCAAAAGAAAGGGAATGTCTCAACTGAGAAGCCAGGTCATCCTTTTTGCCTTTGTACAAGATCCTCATGGTACCTCAGAGGGAGCTGAGAGGTCGAGGGAGAGTTCGCTCATGTGCCTCCAAGCACTCGTAGATCGCATTGACGTCTACTAGATTCAAAAAAAAAATTTGATGTCTTGTGGAAAGAACGTCATGGTGCTTTGGATGTGATGATAGCTCCGCAGTTTGCTCTGCCGGCTCACACGGATACCTGCCGGAGTCATTTTATAAATTTAGGCAGCCATGCGAACCTGCAGAAATGAAGTTTCGAGTATTTGACTGGTCCGAGGAAGTTGGCATTGATATGAAAACACACACAAAAGCATGTCAGCAGTTTTTTCATTTACCCCCCTCTGCATGCCAACATCTATGGAAGGTAGGTACGAGATGCGCCCGCAAAACTAGGAGTTAGTCGCTGGTATCGCCCTAGGGCATCGCAGTCAGTCGCTTGTTCCTGTGCACCGACCTTGCTGACAAGTGCTGCTTCAATCGGTGTGATGGCCTGTGCCCAATCCGGTTGGAGCACTTCCAGGACGGTTTCATGGGGAGCGTAGGCTTCCTTCATATGAGGGTCGCCATTTCAATGAAGAACTAACACGTTCGGTGGTTAACGTCTGTGACTAATGGCTTCGGCATATTCATGGCAGACCAGGAGATAATTTTCTGTTATTGCATCTCCTGCAGCATGGAGCAATCGCATTTACGTCAAGCACGCATTAAAATATTTTGAGAATTATATGCAATAGACGTAAATACAAAGGCAGCTAGAGCTGGGAAGAAGACGCCAGAGTCTTGTATCTGGATGTCGAAGGTAGTCTGAATCACGTAAACAGCTTTTAGTGCATGGATTGAGATCAAAGACTAACAAGAGGAGCTTTTGAAAACATTTTAAACAATCAAGAAGTCATTGATGGGCCGTGCAGTGCCAGTATGCATCGTTCTCACCTTGAAGAGGAAGAAATTGGGAAGGAGGCACGGGGTCGTCGTTGGCCGTCCTCAACCTATTGCAATAGAGGACCAGTCCGTTCAAGGCGGAGAAATTTTTGGGGTAGTCGAACACCCATGGAGCATTCTGGACGACAACAGACAGGAAAAGATTCGATAGCCAGCAGAAACTGTTGACTCTCAGCTCCTTTAGTGCTTCTATTTCATCTTCCTCTGCCTTTCCGTCTTCATCACTTTCGCTATCCTCTCTATCACTTCCTGTGTTGGTCTCGTGGTCAGGATCTGCTCTCCCAGCATGCCGGTAATTTCTTTTTTTGACAACTGTTTTTTACTTTTCCCACTGGAAGACATCTCAGACTGACTTCTCTTCTGCCTCAATTGAGTAACTGCACCCGCGCTTTGCATACTTTCTACACCGATTTTCAACGCAGAGGAAAGAATGAAGGCCACAATGTGTGCAGGTTTTAGCCATTGCGGACTGCACTGCTTCTTTTACCTTAGCCGTGGCTTCCCTGTGTTTCGGCTCTGTGATGCCCGAAGCTAGTTTCGAGAAAGCTAAGATAGAGACTCGCAGTCCAGACCCAACCTGTGTCCCGCAACATGCGTAAGGGAACCTTCTGTAGGCATTTGGCAAGTCTAAGTCGCAACACTCCTTCACCGCGGCGGCATACTCTTCCACAGTTGGTGTACGGGTATGTACGGGGAAAGTCACAGCGTTGTCGTCGACGCAATGAGCGAAACTCATCTCGCAACTGCAGCAGCACAGAGTATGAAGTGCAGACGGAACTTTTGCAGACGGAATTATCTCATCCTCACTGTCTGTGATAATATTAATAATAATTTTTTGGGGGGTCCTTTGGCCCAGAAAGAGCCCCGGCATCTTGGCCGGCGGGCGGCTGCCATATATCCGTGCCGGGCCCTATACGCGAACGTATAGCTCAGGGCCCCGGCCAGCAAGACGTACCATAATCGGATTTCATGCACAATAGAATCGGGTTCGTGCACGCATTAACAACTGCATGATTCAGACAGTGATCTTTGTGTTAAGCTATAGCTTCTTGTCAGACAAGCATGTATCTGACTCCTACTGAAAGACCAGACGCGTACCTTTTGACTTTGCCTGTCCTTTTTTCCCGACTCGATTCATAAATCTGATTTCATTGTCAACGCGATGTCAGTCTCCGTCTCTGAGGAGGATCTTCGTGACCTGATCGGTTTCCTCTCAGCACAAAGAGAGGACCTCAGAAGCCAGGCGTTTGATGCCGTTCTTGCATTTTCCCAACAGTCCGTTCTGCTCGATTTCCTGAAGAAGGAAGAGAACGAGAAAACAGCCATCAAGAGCCTCCTCAGAGCTGTTGACGATGAGAACGTGGAGATTGCCAAGACGTCCCTGAAGACTATGATCAACTTGGCAGAGTCACACCAACTGTGTTGGTCATCTCTGCCTTCTTTCAGTTGAGTTTGCACGTGTGTGTGTCCACTTTGCCTGCCTCAAATGCTCTTGTGTTGTGTCTGCACTGCAGGTGAAAGGATGCTCAAGTCTCGAGGAGTAGCCAGAGTGATGGACTCCCTCCGTCAACAGGCAAAACGGAAGACGGCCAACCAAAACTTTGAGCACCTTCATCTCATGCTGCTCACTAACCTGACTCAGCTGGACACGGGGAAGGCGGCTCTATTGCAGGCAAGCTCAAAAGTCTGAATTCGGCCAATTCTCAGTCCGAGAGAGCGAGTCCGTATCTTTTCCTCGGCGTCTCTTTGCAGTATCTCTCATCGTCCTTTCCTTTCTTGCCCTGCGATCCTGCTCCGTCTGCCTCGCACGCCAAAAAGGTAAAAAATGTCCTTATTTCTTTTCCCTTCCCGAATCGCCCCTTGCTCGACGTTTGGCAAAGCCAAGCAATGATTGCGCCGACGCTGCTGAAAAGACATAAATGATTTCTGCTTGGAAAGCAACTGATGTAGCTTCTATCCCTCCCCCCTGATGCAGCTGACCGAAAAAGACGAGGCATTGAAGGGAATGTTTCTGAACTTGATCTGCGACTTGTGTCTCCGCCCCATTGAGCCGACTTCTGACAGGTATCTATCTGGGTGGCCAGAGGAATTAAGTGTGCACACATACTTTTCTTGTTATTCATAATGAGGGCAACGAACTAGTCCATCGCCCAGACTGACTCGTGAATGCGAGAGGGAGAGGGGGGGGGAGAGAGAGAATCACACGCACAGACATCATCGAGGAGAGCGCAGATGGGCGGGTGCCAGAACAAGCCGAGTGAGTCTGTTCGGCTTGTGGCCGAAGTCTTCCAACACTCATACATACGTGATTCATGTTGCAGAGAGATGGCTGACAAGTACATTCACGCGGTCCACTTGCTAGTGAACATCAGCGCCTCCAAGAAGGGCAGACACGAGTTGAGCGCCAGAGGCGGGGCTCTGCTCTCTTCGCTGCTTTGCTTCCTGCGAGCGCCACAAAACAATCCTGCCCGAGTGACGCTGCCAAGACGCGAGGCATGTCTGCAGCTTCTCTGGAATCTGTGTGCGGATGCGGAGTGTCATGAGGCGATGGGAGTTGTGGAGGGGGAGGAGGTCTCTGAGGCTGCCGGGGTTGTGTGTCAGATTGGTGCTGCTCTGCTGCCACCTTCTGGGGATAAGAGAAGAAGACTCAGAGCGAAGACGCACATACGAGAGGGGATGGTTGGGCAGGGCGCGGGTTGTTCAGACGAGAATGCCGGCAGTATGCGGGTGGAGGTGATTGAAGAGGATAAGGAGGACTTGACGAGTGTACACCCCTTCATTCTTGTAAGTTCGTTCTCGCTCGACCTTCCCTCCCCTACTTCTGTTTTTTTTTTCCCTGTCTGACTCTCTTTGTCTATGTTTTACCTTTCTCTTGTCCTTCCTTTCCTTTCTCTAATCCTTCCTTTCCGTTCTGCTGCCAGAGTCACTCTGCCTGTTCTGTTTTGATCTTTGAGTTCTTTTCGTGCTAGGTTCGCAGATTCCTTTCGAGAGCACACCCCTTCCTTGTGTCGCGCTCGCGTGTCTCTTGAGGCTCGCGGTCTGTCCTTTCCCTTTCCATCCCTCAATATGGAAGGGGCCTCGCATGCATCTGTCTGTCTTCCCTTTCCGTCTGTCTGTCTGTCTGTGTTGTTCTTTTGTCTTTGTTCTTTCTTTCTTTTTGTCTGTTGTGTTCATGAAGAAAAGAAGGGAGAAGAAGAAACATATAGCCTGTCTGTCTGTGTCAGTGTCTGTTTGTCTGCCAATTCCGTTTGTCTCTTCTCTCTGCAGCGGGAGGCCTGTGGGCCCCCCGTATCTCTGGAGGCCCGGAGGTCTTTGCTCTCTTCTGTGACTCAGCTTCTGAAGACTAAGTCGGGAAGGGAGGCAGGGAGGAAGGCGGGTCTCTTCGACGTTCTGAGAATTTGGGACCTTTCTGAGGAGACTGGAGAAATTAAGTCAGTCAGTCAGGTGGGCTCGCAGTTATGCTGAACCAGGTTCATAGTCTCAGACAGACAGACAGAAATCAATCCAGCTAAACGAAGTGCTCACAGGCACGCAGACAAAAAGGAAAACACGAATCTGCGACCTTGGGAGGCGGGTTGACGCACGCACGAGCAAATGAATGCCTTTCAGGCAAAATTGACAGGAAAAGAAAAAATGCAGTGGGGTGAAAGAGTTCGAAAAGCCCTCCTCACTTCCTCAACTCAAGCTCAAAATACAGGTGACTTCTTCTTTCTCTGACCGAATGAATGCTTAATTGCAGGGAAGGGATTAGTGAGATAGTGCACCTCCTAGTCTTCTCCGAAGAAGAGCTGGAAGAGCAGGACAAGGAAATGAGGCAGAAACAGGCTGAGCAGAAGGCCAAGCAGGAAAAGGAAAAGGCATCAAAGAAAGCCGCGGAGGAGAATTCCTCTGCGAAGACGACCCCATCTATTCAGGAAGCCCAGCCGCACGAGGAGAGTCTGAGTGAGGTTCCTCAACAGGGGGAGAAGAACGAGAAGGAGACAGGGGCAGAAGCCGACTGTGTGTCCGAGACGGCATCTGTGACGGGACTCTTTGACGACATTGAGAGTGCGAGTGGGAATAGAAACGGAGCATTCACGATGTCCGACATCAAGGAGTCCGACAAGGAAGGGGAGGTGAGAACGCAAGAAAGGGGGGGGAATGGGTGCATCGATAGTGAGACCAAAGGAGAGAAGGAAATGATGGAGCTGGACTGAGCCTTTCTTTCATGACAGAAATGCCGACCAGCGAAGGGAAGAAAGACTATGAAAAAGCAAAGTCAAAGGTTTCATGCGACCGACTGCTAGCCGGCGGCCGGCGGTGGCTGGTGCGAACTATACGTGTCGGCTTTTTTTATGCGCCATAGCGATCACCGCCGTCGGTCCGCCGATCAGCCTTGCATGTGTTTGGTGAAAGCTTTCTTCCAGGTTGAGGTGCATGTTGATCAGACTACTATTAGCACTGACTTATTCTGACTAGAAGGGCTTAGTAGAAAAACTACATTCAAAAAGGGTTTATATAAACGATTGATTGAGTCATTGATTTAAGTTGGTTATTCGATGGTTAAAGCTGATTAGCCTAGCGGTCAGCAGTCGTAAGGGCTGGCACTAGGGCTCTGGCCAACTATTATAATATTAAAAAGTAAATCTTCTAAACATGGGGCTAAATTAGGCTAAATTTGACATTAGATTTGACACGGCCTATGTCTAAGCTACGATCTAGTTAGACGTCTAGCTTACATGCTAAATTTCAAGTTCTAACCCTAGTTCTAACCCTTTATACTCAATTAATTAATCAATCAATCAATGAATACTCCACGTATTTTATGAAAGTCATTATAGGAATGCCTAATTTTCAAAATTTGGCATAATTTGGCGTTAAAATGCGTTAAAATTCGGGAGTCGGATTCCCTATTAAGCGGATTCCCAATTTCTTATACGCTCAATTAATTCAACGCCAAATTTTATGTGGTGTAGCTCCGCTTATTACACTGCTTAAACTTTAGGTGTAATCAATCGATCAAATTTGAATCAATCAATTAATCATTCAACCCAGGGGGTGACAACCCTAGAATCAATCATAATAATCATATGATTAAACCCTATCCTAATTCAAACCCCAGTCTCTCAAATTTTTATTAATCCTAGAATTTAAGTTGATGATGATTAATCACTAGATTAGTCAATTGATCCATTGATGGAAGATTTAATGGAAGCTTCAAGCTTATATGCATGCACGGCAGCGCGGGCCAGATTTGAAGGAGCATCGTTCTTCGCGACCTTCCTCCATCTTCTCCACCGTTTCGACTTAGCTCGCAATGACTTCATCCGTTCTTTATCGAAACATGTCCTGCATGATCTGCGTCTGCATGGGACCGACTGCCTGCTTGCCTGCCTGCACGTCTGAATGCTTTCATGCTTCTGCGTAGCCTGTCAGAGAGACAGTGGATGCATGAATGAATAAATGAAGAAAATTGGGATGGACATAGAGCCGCTTCAGTCAAACAACCTGCGTACGCGTAAAGATCCTATCCTACCTATGCGATTTGAGAGGCCCGAACGACGGTCGACCACTGCCCTTCCACTCTTTCAGACCGACTGTATGGTGTCGATCGACCGCGTTGATCCCTTTTTTCCTCTTCTGTTTCAAGAATCAGCTCGCTGTTTTTGTTTGACCCCCTTCTCTTCTTTCTTCTTTTTTTTGTACGTCTTTGGTTTTCTAAAGCCCCCATGATCCGTCAAAAAACCGTCGTCGGTGCACATGCATTGAAGCAAACAACCATGCATTTTTTAGACAGACGGCGGGCGGAAACACGGGGGCATGCAGGTAGGCAGGCAGGCAGTCAACCAAGTCAGGCCAAGCGATGAAAAGTCATTTCACTCATTCACTCACGCAGCCAGTTACTCACTTTTTCTCTCAGGTGGTTTCATGCACTCACTTAGTCAACAGTTCATTCACGTGAAAGCACTAACGACCCGGCTCTATCTGTTCAATGCCCACGAGAAAGGAAGGACAGAACAGTCACGAAAGTGCATCTTCTGGAATCCAGAGAGAAGAAAAAGACAAGACAAGACAAGACAGGACAGAGGAGAAGGGCTAGACGTTATGGTGAACTGGAATTCAGGTATGGGTTGTCTGTTTACTTTTGGATGCAAAACCAACCACAAACAAACAGAATAAAGAATTTCGCTTCTTAATTTTTCCCCCTCTGATCGATCTTTTTCGAATGAATCATTAAATGAATCAGTTTGTACAGCTCCTTCTCTTCGTTCGTTCGTTCACTCGTTCTTTTACTGAAATGAAGTGGAATGAATGAATCAACAACGAATGCCTCGAAGTTGACTCAAGCACTCAAGCAATCAATCGATGGTTTTCAGTTGAAGAGGGTGCGAACGGAACAAGGCGCAGAAAGAAAAGATATCATTTGTTATCCCTTCTCTCCTTTCTTTCGATCGTCTGTCTTCCATCCGGATCGATCTGTTTCTTTTCTGCATGTTCCTGTTCTCAAATTCAGAATTCACTTCCCCCCCCACCACCCGCCATCCCCCCCTTCACCCCTGCCAGATTCTCTGCTCGCCTCCCACCCCACTCTTTTCTTTGCCCTCCTGGTTTCATATTCTTTCACTGTCTTGCGATGTGTGGATAAGTTCTCCCTCTCTCTGACGCCAAGACAAGATAGAGAGGCACGGCTCACGGAGTCAAGCAGACAACCACGAATTTAGGTATCGGACAGACACGAAAGAGGAGAGGAGAGGAGAAGGGAGGGGGTGGAGGAGAAACGGACGGGTACGCTGTTCAACACACAGCGGAAGACAAGCAAAAATCGCACACACGGTCTGTCAGTCTGTCTACCAACAAAAATACGACGGCTAGCTGTCACCCGACCTTCCCTCTTCGCCGCCTGCCCCCATCGACCCTCACCGCCGTTCATTCTCACCTGCAGTTTGAGATGGAGTCTTCGGACGCGCACGCACACACGCACCTACCTTCCCTACCAACGATACATTACTGGGCAAACGGAAGGAGCGCACCCGCCCCTCATGCAAGTAGGTACGATTCACAAGAACGCAAATGCGACCACGCACGCTGTCCAACAAGACAGACACGCACACACAGCAAAGAGAGCCCCGGGCAAGCAGGCAGGCAGAAGAAAGAAAGACACACACAATTGTCCACGCAACACAGAGGGGTAAAACCCGAAAGTTTCCTCAGTACTGCGGGACGCGATGATCTTCCCCCGCCACCCTTGTGACAACCGGAACAACTTTTCAATTGCATTCCACACACACACACACACACACACACACACGCAGGCAGGGAAAAAGAGAGGAGAGACTGCATCGATGGAAGGCACTTCCGATAGAATGAAAAGGTTGATTGGACAAGAGCCAGTTCTTTGCGATAGGCGCACTGCCTCATTATGGAAGGGCAAAGTCTTCTTTCAACACTTTCACCGTTCTTACGGACAGTCAGACAGGACATCTCCGCTGCATGACTGTTTGTCTCTGCAGGTTCCCCATCCTATCTCATGCCCGTCCTTTTTTTCCCCTTCCTTACTTTCTTTTTGAAGGATTCGTGTTGGTTGTCTTTTGCAGACACAGAGACGAGATTTGTCGTTGATTCGTTCCTTTTTTCAAGCGATCGAGCAACAGACAGACGGACGGAAAGATCACCACTGACAGTGGAAGGAAAGATCAACAGAGAGAAGAATGCACGACCCAAAGAAAAGAGAAACAAGGAAGGAAAAAAGAAAGGAGGGAAGTTGGAAAGTAGAGTTGGAAAGAGGTCAAGAGAGGGAAGTAACAACTGACACGTGATCATTACGACAACGATACGCACAATATTCTCCTGCCTGTTTTGCTTTCTTTCTTTGTGAGTGTCGTTTCGTTTTCGAAACCAACAGCCTCCTTTCCCCACTTTGTTCCTTTTCTGTTTTCTTCCTTCAATCCCTTCATTCTTCTCGTTCCCCTCCTACCCTGCGTCTCTCCCCTTTTTCTTGTTCGGTTCGTGTGCTCCCGAAAGGAGCCGGTGTTGGTGCTTTTGAAAAGGAGACGAGGGGGAGAATGAAGGAAGGAAATGAGGGAAAACAGATGAGAATAGGACCCAGCAGGAATGGGCGCAAGCGGCTGTGGAATGAGTGGGCATATCTGAATTCTTGATTTCCTCCTTCTGTCTTTCTTTCTTTCTGACAGTCTTTTCTGTGTGCATATACAGGGTGTGTGCCGTAGCGTACCTTATCGTAAGCTTAGGTCTCCCTTCTCGTCCTCCCCATGCTCTCTTTCTTGCTGTCCTTCTGTTCTTTTGTTTTGTCCTTTCCTGTATCTGTGGGCGAATCTTCTCGCATGCGGACAAGCAGAAGGACTCAGACGAAGACAAAGAGCGAAAGATCCATCCGTCCATTTGTCCTGGACCGCGGGGGCAGCCGCAACAAGACCAGACATTGGAAATCACTTTTCCGGTCTGTGCTGCCTGAATTATTTTTGCTTCTTGCAGTTTCTTTGCTTGACTTCAAATCGATTCCTCTCCCCCTTCACCCCTTCCTCTCAACACACCTCGAGTCAACCTTCTTTCCCACAACGCCTCCCCGACTCAGTCTTCTTTCTTTTCATTGCTTTTTTTTCTTGCGTCTCCTCTGCTTTCTTGAAGGACCCTGTTAGACTGTTGGACTGATTGAGTGGATGAGCAGGTTTTCCTCATCTCAGTTAGTTCGGGTCTGTTCTGTGCTGCCCGTTTTTCTTTCTGATTCTTCTTTTTTGGCATCCCGTACGACACAGAAGAGAGAGAGGGAGAGGGGAAGAAAGGACACACAGAATGCAAAGCGAAAAGTTTCGAACGTTCACGCGCGCTCACTACAACGGTAGTGTTTGGGGGGATGCCACGAAACCCATGCGTGCAACCAAAACACAGCAGCAAGGGCGGATGACAAAAGGCCCCAACCGTTTTCTTTCGATGACTGTCTCTGCCTCTTTCTTTGCGCACACGCTCACGGACACACCTATTCAGTCACTCAATGAATGAAGGGAAGAGCATGTCTTCCTTTCGTTCTTTCTTTCTTTCCACCCACTTTCCAGTTCTTTCCCTTAGGCGTCAATGGAGTCTCCGTTTTTCTTTCTTTGTTTCTTTCTTTCTTTCTTTCTTTCTTTTCTTCGTTCTTTCTTTCTTTCTTTCTTGCATACACACATCTCGCCCGCCCCATCTGTCTGGCCACGACAGCTCGCTTAGACCATTTCGTCCCTCCCTCCTTTGTCAACGCCCCCCCCCCCTCCTCTCTATCGACACAGCGAGCCCGACGAGCGCACGCGAACAAGGAAAGAAAAATCACCGGATGGCAGTCACTTTAATGGACAGAGTACAACACACAGGCAAACATGGGCATGGGTGCACGCAGAATTGCGGCATGCATGCAGGCCGATGAACGTTCATCAAGTAAGTGCAAAGTTGATAGATGGACTTGGACGAGAATAATGCATGCTTCCTCCTTCCAATTCAATCACACACACGAACACACGAGAAGGAAGGAAGGAAGTTATGATGATGAAGAAGAGGCAGAGGACGGGCTGGCACTCTCGGCCTGAGCATGGGCTGCCGAGCTTTCCACGAGCTTGCTGTAGTCGATCTCTTGTCGGAACTGCTTGGCAAGTTCCAACGCCTCATGGAACCCGTGGGTGGCAGCGAAGAAGTACTTCTGCGTACGCTTGCCCCCCCTCCGTGCCACAGCCACCCATGCCTTCCTGAACGTGCACCAATTCACCCCCTTAACACCGCTCTGATGCTCGGCCTTGGCAAAGCTCTGCCGCAGTGTCCCCTTGCTGCGTGCCTTCTCAATCCGCCAGCTGATTGCCCTCTGACGAGCAGTCTCGAATCCCCACTTGCTGACTGAGAAGTTCTTCATGGCTCGCCTTCCATCGATGCAGCACTCAACACGCCACACGCGAAGTCTATCAAGGTAGTACACGCCCCTGATGGGAACCTCCTCTAGTCCCGCCAGCTCCTCGTTGTAGAAGGGGGGTTCGAAGGGTTCGTCCTCGTCTTCCCCTCCCGCGAGGGCGTCATCAGAAAGGCTTACCTGCACATCATTGCACACTCTCATTGGATATCCGGATGGAGGGATTCAGATGGAAGATGGAACAGAAACACGGACTGACCCAGCCAGCGGATGCCGGCATGAGGGTAGACGACTTAGAGCTCTGTGTGTGTGTGTGTGTGTGTGTGTGTGTGTGTGTGTGTGTGTGTGTGCGTGCGCGCCTCAGGTGCATCATCAAGACTCTTCGACAGGCTGGATGAACGTGAATCCTCTCCAAGAGGCATGGTCCAGATATCAAATCAGCAGGCAGGCAAGCGGGCAGAACGACTGACTGCCAGACATGGGACAGAACGACTGACAGCTAAGAAGAGAGAAAAAGATGCTATTAAATAAAGCTCGAAGGAGTATAACGCATCTGTTCCAAGACTGACTGTGTTTGGGTTGGGTGCAGCATGATGTTGAGGTGCGTACATGAGGGCGTCGTCAGTGTGACTCTGAAGGGACAGGCCAGAGGCTGCCGAAGCACCGAGGCACGTATCGGAGGAACCAGAGGGGTGAGTGCTGCTCGAGTGGATGTCCTCGGCTGGCATGTCGGGCATCTCCTCCATCAAGTCTGAGTCAGGGTCTGCTGGGTTTTGGACTGAGGCGATAAGGTGATCCTTGCGGAGCACCTTCTTGCTCGCCGCCTCTGCCGCCCTGGCTTTACCTCTTGTGCGCATTGTCATTTTGCAGAAAGAAGGATTGGTGGAGAGGGGAGTGAATTGCAAACCACTATGAGGATCGAATTCTTAGAGGAGCTTAGACTTCTGATCTGGTCAAGCAAGCAGACTGTGCGTGTGTCTGGGTCTGACTGGATCGATACGCTTGCTTGGTCCGCAAATTCCTTCGGATCGAGGTACGGGACCACAGTTCTCTATCTTAAAGCTTCAAGTTGCTGCTGTGCAGTGCGCTCTTCCTTTGGTGGACACCTACACAGGGAAAGCAAGGCGGAGTTTGTATAGATTCGCTCATTTATCATGCAGTGAGCTGGCTGGTGATCAGACGGCTCGTACGGACATGCTCGTACTCCTGTATGCGCGCGTGAAAAAAAAAGGTTAATTAATTTTTAATAATGATTTTTCTACAGAAAGCACGAGACACACCTTTTCTGTATCGGTTGTTCCTCCGGGCTTCGTTTGACCGCGCTGGATGAGTGCCTCGCATTAATTGCCAACCAATCAACTTAATTAATTAATTGCATATATATGTAATTAATTAATTAAGCTAGATAATATTCACGCCACGTACGCAAATATTGATGCGGAAAGGGCCTTTACTGTGAAAAGTGAACTGCCCGCTGAGTCACCCTAAAAATATAAATAAATGCAATACGGAAAAGTGCCTAATGTGCACGCCGTGGAGCCATCCGAGGAATTCACCCATGCCGCGGACCCTCTTAAATTCTGCGCACGTGTGCATGGGCGCTCAGTGCCTTGCAAGGCACATTTTTTTGTGTGAGTTGATGAACAAAGACTGCGTTGATCACGACTGACCTGCATAGTGAACACCGGTCCCGTTGTTCCGCGAAGACCGCTTTTTGCACAGCTGCAGAATCGCTTAGACGCAATTCTTAGGTGGCTTCCGATTCCGATCACGCAAGTTTGCGCCTGAACGAAGTCTTTTTTCAATCATTTTGAAGCAACAGCAACTCGCAAGTGATCTGCTCTTGCCCTTCAGCTTTCCTGTCAGAAGTTTGTGCCTTCCCCGGTTAGGGTTGGCTCCATAAGCGTGGCCGTTTTACCGTCGTATTGCCCTCTTGTTGTATACCTGCATGGGAGCCATGAAGTTTCAGACTTGCCGCTGCTAAAGGCCGATCTGACCAGGTGAGCAAGCATGGGCGATGAGACAATTGCTTATTCAACTTTCCCGAGTGAAAACATATTTTGATCCCGGTTTATCTCTCAGCTGAGGTGTTTCTGGGTTCCCAAGCTCACAAATTTCTTTCATTGAGCAATGCAGCTGGTCTGATCACTCCCTGTTTTTCTCGTTTCTGCAGGTGTTGGAATTCCTTCTTTGTCCCAGCCAAGAATCCTGTCTTACCTTACCTCTTTCTTCTTCTTCCAAGCTTCTTCCTTCAAGATGCGTGGTGAGAAGGTGCAACTGCCACCAGGAGCCGTGGGGGCAGCCGATATCCATCCTGCCGGCCTGGCAGCGTCGGCTTCTCCCGATTCCGACGTGCAGCGCGACCTGAATCTGAGTCAGTTGCTCCACCCGGAGACTGACGAGATGCTGTTGGATGACGAGGAGATCATAGAGGACGAGTTGATGGAGGACTACGAAGAAGAGATGCAGCTAGGCAGAAGGGGAATGTCGCGTCTGCAAGCGACAGAAACGGAAGAGACCCACGTCCCGTCGGGTCACTTCAAGTATTACGATGACGAGGAGGATGATGAGAACGAGGAAGACATCCACAACAGCAACGTGAGGGGTGTGTACTATCTAGACCGTCTACATGTGTGGAGAGTTGAGTGCTGTATTGACGGACGACGTGCCATGAAGAACTTTTCAGTCAGCAAGTGGGGGTACGAGCAGGCGAAGCGCCTTGCCATCGATTGGCGTATGGAGAAAGCAAGAAATAAGGGAATTATGAGGCAGAATTTTTCGAGAGCCGAGCATCAGAGTGGCATGAAGGGGGTGAATTGGTGCACGTTCAGGAAGGCATGGGTGGCTGTGGCACGGAGGGGGGGTAAGCGTACGCAGAAGTACTTCTTCGCTGCCACCCACGGGTTCCACGAGGCGTTGGAACTTGCCAAACAGTTCCGAACAGAAATCGGCACAGGATCGCCCCATATGGACACTCCCTTGAATGCTGGGGGAAGGGCTCGGGGTGGGGGGAGGGGGGGTCGTTCGGGTGGGGGGCGTCGTCGTTCTTTTGAGGGTCCAGGGAGTGACGTTGACTTTTTTGATGAAGAGTGGGAGCATGAGCAGGAGAGGGCCTCGCTGCAGGAAATGAGGGCCGGGTGCCGCACGTCCGCCCGTCTGAAGGGCAAGGCGGGGGCAGGTAGGGGTGGGGGGAAGAGGAGACGGTCCCCGGACTACGACCCCGATTTGAGTGACTGGATGTGCACGTCCAGCGAGGAGGGGGAGGAGATGCACCCGCGTAGAGGAGGAGGCAGAAAAGGGTGAGTCAGCGAGTGAGAGAGCTCAGGTGCGCAGAACGAGGGGAAAGACTCAGGTAGAAGGTAGAGTGCAGCATCAGGACAATTAAAGAGACAGAGAGAAGAGAGAGAAGCACTTTACACATAGACAGACAGGAAGACATGCAGACAGACTGGGTATATGACTTTCCTCTTTCTTATTCCTTCGAACAAACAGACAGACAGAACACAAAAAGACAGACAGAAGTTCCAGTGTGTACGTTTGTGTGTGTGAGAGAGAGGGAGAGAAAGAGAGAGACCGACAGACTGGACGGTCACAACCAAATGATGGGGAGAAAGGCCTGGGCCCAGACAGAAGAAGAAACGGACAAATGGGCAAGGAGATTGATTGTTAGAGTGCCGGTTAAAAATTGATCTTATGGTGGAGGATAAGAAAGAAACATTATTGCCGCCCTCTCTACGCGCACTTCGTCAGTCTTTTTCTGCGCATTCCGAAAAAGCATGATTGCTTGGGGATGGATCACATTGAGTATTGCATTGCCCGTCCATCAGTACACATACATACTATTATTCCTTCTTCTTCTTTGTGCAAGCAGGAGTGACGACTACTTAGGTATTGAGGATGACCTGGCCGAAGATGATGATTGGGGGGATGGCGAGGGCTTGGGGGGGGCGTCTGCTGGTCGTGCAGCTGTAGGGGGGACTGCACGGAGGGGGTCCCCGGCCGGCTCCTCAGACACACCCCTGGGCCCGGCTGCTCTGTCCCCCTCGACAACCTCCGCACCCACCCGACGCAACGCCAACGCCACCCAGGGAGGCGCGGCTCCCCTTACTCTGATCCCTCTTTCTCTTCCCCTCCCAGAGCGCCACAGAAGTGGGGGCGGTTTGGAAGGAGCAGAGTTGCGTCCATTCGCAGACAGCTTCGAAGCAGAGCATGCCCAGCCTGCGAGGGGAAGGAAGGGAGGGGGGGGCCGGAGACAGCAGCAGGGAAAAAAAGGATCGGGGGCGGATCCCTCCCCCTTCTTCCCTCTGAAGGTGAAAGGAGTCAAATCGGATGACGAAGAGACACCCCTCGCCCTCCTTGCCCCAGCAGCCGCTGTTGCTGCCACCCATTCGAATTCAAACTCCTACTCCCAGCACCCTGCCGACTTGGATGAGGACGACGAGATGTGTCTGGCAAGTCGAAAGCAGAGGAGGGCCCAGGCAGCTGCTTCCCCAAAGACGAAGGGGGAAAAAGAAACAAGAAGAAACCCAAATTCGCGCGGCACCGTTGCTGGTAGTCCTTCGTCTACCACGAAGGGGGGGGGCAGCACGACACGCGCAGGGACGGGAAGAAACTCAAAGAGATCCCGCAAAGCCCCCTCACCTTCTGTAGCAGGAACAGCAGCAGCAGCAGCCATGGCAGTGGAAGCGTCCCCGCCCGCTGCGGCAGTCTTCGCCTCCAGTGTGGGCGTGGATGAGAGTACAGGGGTGATGGCCTCTTTCTCTGTGGATGCATTCGGGGGCGTGACAGGGGCGTTAGCAGAGGAACCCAGGGGTCGTGGCGGCAGGGGCCGAGCTAAGGATGTGAGAGAACGAAGGAGTGGTGCAGGGGAGATGGAGAAAGAGAAAGATCAGAGGGTAGTAGCAGGATCACGGTCCTCTGGTTCGTGTTCTGCAACTGCGCTAAACACAAACTCGAACTCATTCTCAACCGATGGGGGCCTGCTGCACGACAGCGTAGGCTCGGGGTACTCCTTGTTCCCCCTCCCTGCAGCCCTCCTGGCAGAGGTCCAGACGAACTCTGAGGTCGTGCCTCCGTACGGAGCAGCCACCCCGACTGCAGAGACAGCAGCAGGAATGCCTGCGAATTGCCTCTGGTTCGACAAGAGAACCTACGCGTGGTGTTGCAGGTCTGTCCGTTCCTTCCTGTCCTGCTGTGCTTGGTTTCTCTTCTCTTCTCTTCCCTTTGGTGTTGGCTCAATCATTTTCGGAGGGGAGTGAGGGCTGAGAAGTGTGCAATGGCAGAAATATGCAAGTCATGGGCTTGGACTTTGAGAGACCGACTTGGCGGCACACGCATACCTTGATGCTCTCACAGGAAACAGGGAGAGCCACAAAGGCGTTCCGTTTTTTGTTGCCTGTCACGGGCTGGCGATCGGCCTGCTTCTCTTTATTCTCGCTGATTCTGTTTAGGCTCAATTTTTTCCTTCTTCCTCCCTTTCTGTTCCCACTCTCCCATGCGCTCTGACTGAAAGACTCTCTCACTCATCCACACCCCTCTCCTCTCCTCTCCTCTCCCTGCAGACTCCCCGAGAACGCAGTCAGCGACTCGGAAGACGAGTTGGCCGAAGAAGAGCGAGAACGAGGGGCGGAGTCCGAGGGATTCGGGGCTGAGCGTGCTGCCTCCAGCTCGAAGGAGAGGGACGAAGGAAAGAATAAGGAGGGGGGGGGGAAGGTGGGAGACGGAACGGGAGACGTGATGATGTCTGAGGTGGAAGCTGAGGCTGCCACAATCACACCGAGTTCTTCTGCCTCCTCTTTCTCCTTTCCTTTGTCGTTCTCTGCCCTCCGGTTCGGATACCACGGAGCTCGCGCGAGGGCCCTAGAGGCTCTGAACAGTGCGAAGAACAAGAAGGGGGCAGTGGTAGTCGAGAAGGAGAAAGAGGAGGAAAAGTGAGAGAGAAGAAAGCCCTTGCGTGCATACCTCTTCGTTCGTTCATCCGTTTGTGAATGATGAAGCGGGCTGGTCATTCTCCATCTTCCCTCTCTCTCTCCTCATTGCTCCTCTTCTGAGTGGTGGGGAGGTTCCTTTCTGCACCTGTTGATGTCTCGCTTTCTTCTCCTCTCTGTGTTCTCATACCTCTCGTTCTCTCCCCTTCTCTCTCTCTCTCTCTCTCTCTCTCTCTCTTCCCTTTTTTCGTCTCTGTACACCTGTCAGTGGAAGCTTTGCAGCTTCGTCCCTGTGATCTTTTGTTTAACGCATCCTGCCTGCCTGACGGAAACTGCGCGCCTTGAATTCTCTAAGTCGTTTTCAGTTTGCCTTGACCTCTGCATCTCTTCCCTCCCAAACAGCAAAGAAAGAGACTGAGATCGCGAGAAAGAAAGAGGCTGTAGGGGGACGACAGCCTCCTCAAACGGGAAAAGGAGGAGAGGGGTGTGGTGGCACTGCAGTAAGAAACAACGAGGTGAAGAAGCCCTAGAGGCAGGCAGGCTGCCAGAGGTGCCTCGATGAAGAGGGAGAGAAAACAACATGCACGTTCAACGGAGGAGTGGGAGGGCGGGTTGTCTCGACCGTTCCTCGGGGTGGCCCCTCGCCTGAAGAATGGGGTCCTTCCTTGCAACTGCTGTTCAGCTCTTTCCTTCCTGATCCCTTTTGTTGTTCTCTCTCGCTGTCTGTTTGGGGGAACAAAAACATTGAAGAGAATTCAAGAAAAAAAGAATTCAGTCAGTATGAGCCGAAGGAAAGGTATTAAAAGGAGAGGGATAGTCATTTTCCGCTCATCTGATCCCTTCTCTTTTCTCCTCCGCCCTTCTCAATTTACTGGGTTTTGATCCATTCACATGTCTCACGATAGAGACGCGAGACTTAGCCCCCACTTGAGAAGAGAACAGACGACGCAGCTCCCGCTAGAAGGAACTTTTTTCGTTCCACCGCCTTCCTGCTTGCATGACTGACTTCGACTGACTCTTAATTCTGGACACATGGTCGATCGAACACACACACACACACACACACACTTTTACACACACACGCACAGAGAGAACATGGTTGTTGTCTGGAATTCGATTTGTCTTCCTGAGTCGGTCAGTCAGTCAGTTACTCATTCAGGAGGCCCATGTAGGGGCGTGTTGGCAGGGAGAGTTCCGTGTGGTATGCATGGAATTAGAGCTTTGTGCCTTTTGATTGCCCTCTCTGTCTACCGACCCATCAGTTGCGTTTCCATAACGTGAAAGGCTGCTTGGCTGTCGGGTGAAAAGAGGCAGAAGAAAAACAAAACACACCGGAACTTGCCAGCTGACTTCATTGATTGAGTTGCGCTGCTGCCTCATTCCTCTCTCTCTCTCTCTCATCTGAAGACTGTCTTCACTCGACTCTGTACGTGTCCGTTTGTCGGCGCGTCGTGTAATTCAAACTGTGTGTGGCTGCTTGCTTGCTTCCTTCCTCCTTCTCAGTTCCTGCTCCGTCTTTGTGTTGTATGTACGCGTGAAGAAAGGCATTTTTTTTCTTCAATCTATTTCTTGCTCTTTTCTTCTTTGCCTCTTTGTGCCTCGCAGCCGCCGGTGGCACAAGCGGGCAGGCTGTCGTTCACTGGCAGTGCCATGAGTTGTCTTCTCTCTCGTTTTTTCTCTCTCTGTCTGTCTGGGCATTTCTCTGCTCATACTTCTGCTTTTGTTCTCTCGGTTGGTTGGGGAGAGAGCGAGGGAATGTGATGGGCACTGGGTTTCGGGGTCGTGAATGGTGAATGAGAGAGAACAAAAAGCAGAAGGGGGGCACATCACGCTCGCAGGCACACAGACAGACGGTCAGACAGACAGACAGAAATTCCGAACAAACCAGCAAACAATGAATGCATGTAACCTCGCTACTCCGTGCGTGCGAAGAACTGCAGGAGACGCAGCGAGGGCTGGTTGGGGGGGGGGTTTCTCTCATTCTTTTCTTTCTGTCTGTTGGCTTTCCTTACTTGCTTCGTCTGGTCTTTTTCTTCGGATGGTCGAGACAGATCGAAGGGAAAGGCCCTCGGATGTGAGGGAAGGGGGAGAATCACGATGGATGTGATTTCATCGTATGGTCTCTGAGAGGCGGGGAGCAAGTTTGAATGGTTCTTTGGTCCGGGGGACACAGTTGGAAGGAAGGTCGTTTCTGTCACAGTGCTGACAGCCGAAATGGTCGAGAAGGAGAGGGAAAGAGTGGGAAGAAGCCTCCCTGCGCGGGAGGGCTCTTTCCATGTAAGAAGGTCGGCTGTTTTTCAGCCCATGTAGCCAAGCGGAGGGCTGGCTTTGTATGCCTATTGTAAGAATGAGAAAGCAGCTAGAGGAATGAAACGCTTGGTTTGGTTTGGTTTGGATGGATGAAGAGAAAGAGGCGGGACCGACCCGTCGCGTGTGTGCGGCGTTTGTGTGCCTACACTGGGGTTGCAGCGCAGCATAGAAAATGAATTCGAAAGAGGGGCGGACATCTAGCTAGGCGGACATGTGCGCATACCCCCGTTTGTAAATCATAGTCCAACTGACACTGCCGGAAAAGGACTCGGATTGATCGATCGATCGATCGATGGATCGAATAAGGACGAACTCGTTCGAACTGATGGAGTCAATTGACAGCGTCAGACAGTCTGGTCGAACTAGACCAATTAATATTAAAGATCAGGGGATGAAAATGAATGAACTTCAATTTTAATGAACTAGTTAATGAAGGCACAATATGTTCTCCTTCATATAACTAAAAAGCGGATCCAGAAGCGAGTTAAACAAGACCGTTTTCTTGTTACTGAATTTCACTTTAGATTTGACTATTAAACGACCGTTGAATCGGCGTTGATTAGCTATAGTTGATTATAGACTATCAAACGCTCGGCATTGATTGATTGTTAGTGACTGTAGGTCCTAGTATAGGTCAGTGAGTATGATTAGGTGCAGGAGCCTGACTAAGAGCCAGGAGGTTAATATCGTCTAACTAGTCGTCCAAACACGAATCCTATACTAGGAATCCTATCATATCTTCAAAGTTAGCCTCTCAATTAAAAACGAAATCGATATGGAACTACTAGATGTAGAAACTATAGTACTACTACTCCAATCCTCTAGTGTTACACAAAGTTAAACATGTAACAATTACCCCTGAGTCCCCCTGACCCCCCTTTTGTTACACATAAAAGGGTGTAACAATTAGTGTGTAATAATTCTACACTAATTTTTTAATACCGTCTCTCCCACCCCCCGTGCTCCCGCATCTGCTCTTTTACCCCTACCTCCAGTGTTTAAAAATTCTCGCTGCCGCGTTGTTGACGACACTATTGCTCCAAAAGCGGTATCATCAAGTTCAAACTATCCTGAAGATGAAGAAGAAGACGAAGATAAAACTTTTTTTCCTTTTTGAATGGGAGAACGTTCATGATCACAAAGGAGAACAAAAGCATGTCGAAGCAGGCCAACCTAGAATTAATATATACTAAAGTATATAATAATAATCATCATTATCATACGTCATGATCGTCGTCATCGTTGTCTGCCTAGACTAGTGGCCTAGCCTTCGAGGCTTCCAACGTTCGGCAAGAGATAAGCTCGGCAGCCCTCCCTCAAAAGAGAAAGCATACGCAAAAACACGATAAATGACCCCCAGCGGCTTAAAAGAGGCTTGTCCTGAACTATGAGAAAAGGTCGGCTTTAAACGCTGGTCTGTAGGATTAAAAGATGGCCAGGGGGAGCTAAGCTACCCACCTTCTTCTATCTCATCTCTCTCTTTTTCTCTTTTTCTTTATTCTCTTTGCTTTTCCCCGACCGGTGTTTCTATACTGAGAAACTCACGCCATCACAGCCCTCCTGAAGTGCTCCATGGCATGTGCATACTTATGATTTGCCGTCCTGATCTAGGTAGAAAACCCTCATCGAGTCATGCCCCCAGATTTTCGCCGTCTCCTCCGATTTTCTTCTTGTAATAATGTATTCCTAAAAGTGATAGTTTGAATTAATGCACACTAGAGTGTGTACTAATTCATTCATCACAATTCTGTTAAAATATGTAAGAAAAGTTATAAAACAATGTGTAACAAAACATTTTAAAAAAAGTGATTGTGTAACCCTACAGGATTGGTGTACATAGTACATTCATATTAATATATTAAACACATCTATGCGATTTGATCCTTCTACTAGTCCTCAGGTTGAAGTCCATGGGGGACATATCTCTCTAGTATAAGTTCTTAGCAGGGGTACCTATAGCGTTACCTTAAGTTACTTCTACGTATGCTTTGTATATTATAAGTGTTTTAGTAAATGTTTGACTCTTTGCCCTAGTCTGTGCCAGTGGTACCGTCGTACCAATCTTTACCTGATCACACTGATCTCTAATTAGACTGATCTATCGATCTCTCCCCTTTTTTCATTGCATGATGCATGCAAACCAATATCTGGCAGTAGACCATGGGGATTCCCGGAACATAAAATCCTATCGATTCCTATCCTACTTTATCCTATCCTATGCCTTTCGTTACGGTTTAGTCGGCGTCTAGGAGGATGACTCCTGGATGAGCGTACTCCTCGATCTATAGATTTTAAATCACATTAAATACTAGATTAAATGTCAATGTGTTATTTAAATCAATACTAAATATACTATAGTAAAAGGTAGTTGAGATGAAACTGAATACATATAAGTCTTCAAAGTTATAAGTTTGGAAGTTGCGGGGGTAACTGAGGGGTTGAACCTGGGGTTGAGGTTCCAATTACTAGTTTAGTTAGGTTTTAACCTAGGTTTTATCGCTAACCTACCCTCGGGTTCAAAAAAATCTAGGTTACGTTACTAACCTAGGTTAGTACGTAACCTCTAGCACCAGGAACACCAATAGTCACTGAGACGGGGTCCAACATGCGCCTGCTTCATCGCCGAACGCCCCTCCGAACCCCCCCTTGTTTCCAGAAAATGATCACCATCAGATCTCATCAGATCGGGTCGCCCCGGTCCCTCAAAAAACCGCTCGACAAATCAACAGCTGATGCAAAACTATGTCTTTCAGGTTCCGAATACAACCAAGCGGATAAACATAACTGACGCAACTGTAGATGTCCTCTCAGATCCCCTTGCACCTCTTTGCCTGTCCTTTCTGTATGGTTTGGTTTCGATCAGCCGGTCCTCTTGCAAGCTCACATGGCATCTCCTCGATCTTTCACTTTCTGCATCCAGCTGTCGAGTTCTCGGACCCTCTCTCGCCAACAGGCGGATTGAAGAACCTCTGCATTCATGCATCCATCTCCATCCATTCATGCATGTGTGCCCTCACTCAATGTTCATCCATCCATCTCCATCCATTCATGCATGTGTGCCCTCACTCAATGATGCGAAGATGGGGGCGCGGTGTCCCTGACGGAGGAGAAGGCACTGACTGTGTAAAGGAGTGATCAAGGAACAAAAGGCAGTCTATCTGTCTGTCTGTCTGTCGTGTCTGTCTGTCTGTCGTGTCTGTCTGTCTGTGGTGTCTGTCTGTCTGTCTGTCTGTCTGTCTGTCTGTCTGTCGTGTCTGTCTGTCTGTCTGTCTGTCTGTCTATCTCTCTGTCTGTCTGTCTCTCTGTCTGTCAGTCTCTCTGTCTGTCTGTCTGTCTGTCTGTCTGTCTCCCACAGGCACACGCGCACATCCCGTCTGCGTCAATGAGAGAGAGTTATGGTGAGTGATTGGCTCAGCAGAAATGGATCACCGCGACGAGAGGAAAGAAAGACTGAACAGACGGCATTCTAGTGGACTGAGAAACTGCACCTGAATGAACGAAAAAGAGAGAGAGCAGTCCCGCAGCAGGATTGTATGCACACATCGGTCAACGAGGCACGTGTCTACTTGAGTGCACATGCACGTTTGCCGCCGTCAACTATAGTTGGACATGCTTACGCGGTTCCCTCAGTATCCGTGATGAATCTCTGCGCAGTTGATTATCAAACTTGATTCGGTAGCTGACCGTGCTTTTCGTTGGGAATCACCCACAACGTCTGCAGTGCTGCCCCCCACTGAGCCGCGAACGCAGCAGCCCTGCAGGCAGATAGACAGATAGACGCGCTCACTCACTCACTTGATCCGACTGAGCAAAAAGGAAAGAAAGAAAGGAAGGAAGGACGGAAGGAAGGTGCTTAGGCAAGAAGATCGGACACATGCCGCAAACGCACGAAACTCCTTTTAGACACCGACAGGTAGAGTCTCCCCTGCAGGGGGCCGGAGTCGAACCTGCCTTCCTTAAGGCATCACTCCAGGAAGAACCGAAGGGAGAGAGGGGGAACAGTGAAGAGAAGAGAAGAGAAGACACGTAGGCAAATCAAAGACCGGGGAGGCAAACCATGCATGCATCCATCTTGAAGACCGGAAGAAAGGACTCTTTTTTCGTTGTTATTCCATCCAATCGACTCTGTCAAGTAAAAGGAATGACTCGAAGCTCAGCCAGCCAACTAGTTATTCATGAACTATCACACAAATGTTTTCTCCCTCCCTCCCACAGAGAAAGAAAGCTATCCACAGCCTTCTCTGTAGAGGCCATCCTCTCCCTCTTGTCTCCTTGCGAATCACGAGAGATATTTCTTTCACATTTTCAGCACTCCATGCAGCTGCGTACCCCTGCAGTGACGCAATGCGATCTCTCTCTCCGTGGACAACCAGGAGAGGCAGCGGCATGTCCTGCATGATGCACGCAGAACGGACCAGAGACAAATGTGTCAGTCAGCTTTCACACATTGAAGCATCACATAGACAAACAAACAACGAGGGCTTGATGGAGTCATGTTGGGCGAATAATACGCAGGCAGAAGACAGGGAAGCAGGCAGACAGACTGACCTTTGCGATCCTCACAGCCCTCACAGCCGCTCTCCGTAGCTCCACCAGGCTTCTGCGCTCCACATGAAGGAAGATTCAAATGAGTGCAGCATCATTGTTGTCAGCATTACGCCTTCTCCAGTCCAAACCAACCAGTCAAGTCACGCTGCGAAGAGGACCTTGAGACAAACAAAGCCTTACCGCTTTGGTAAGCGGAGGGCAGCGCAAGAGCAGCAGTAGGCTCCACACCCGGGGTCAAAGCAAAAACTCCAAGTTGACAGACAGACAGAAAAGCAAAGAAATGGCGGCATTCATTCGCTGTTTGAGCGAGGAAAAGCAAGCAGAGAAGTGTGGGCAGAGCGTACAGCACAGAGGTGAAGAGTGGCGGCGCGAGGAAACTTGGGAGAGCGCCATCTCAAAAAGAAAAAAAGGATATTAGAGGGACATGCGTGAGACGATGAAGAAAGAAAAAGGAAAAGAGGGGAACGAACATGCAGAACAAGCCGACCGACCGAAGCGGAACAGCTCCGTGAAGCACGAGCGGGTCCTGCCATTATGTAGCCAGCGTGTGGCATGCAGGAAGGAGAAAGGGAGGAACAACGCTTCTCCACACGTTGTAGTGTTCATCGCATGAAAAGTTGTTAAGTAGATCCACCACCTCGAATCAATCGAACACAACAAAATCCAGCAATGAGCAAGGACTTCGGGAGTTTACTGTTTTCAAAAAAGACTTCACAAAAGCCATCGGCGGACTCAATTCCTTGCAAGGCCTTCTCAACAGCAACTGAGGATGCTTGAGATTGAAGCTTCAAAGAGGGAGGCGACCGTTTGGTTCTCCAGAAAAGCCGGTCCCTCACTCTATCTTCTCTACCTTTGCTAGCAACCAGACACTCAGAGAGCCTAGTTGCGTGCCCGCCGTCATCTGACTGCACTGACTGACTTTTTTTGAGCTCCCTCAGGCACTTCGGACCATCTCGTTCTTGCGCTCTTCTCAGGCTGCCTTACTGCCATCAGTCTCTCAGTTCCCTTCTCTCTCCTGCATCCCCCCACCGTTTTCTGTGCGCACCTTCTGACTTTTCATTTTTGTTTTCTCTGGCTTTCTCCATGGCTCTCTCATTCTCTGTTCACTTGTCTGGAAGCGTGAAAACATCACAAACAAGCTCAGACTGCCGACCGACCCGCTGCAGTTGCTCCTCCACCTGCCGAGACAAAGAGGGAGAGAGGGAGGCAGGGAGAGAAATCAGGCCACAGGAAATCCACGCGCATACAATAATCGAACACGAGTGAGGGAAGACAAATCAATCTCGAAATCGTGCGAACAGAGGGACTCCAATGCACTCACTGATTTACTAAGTAAGACACGAAGAGAAACGTCGGTTAGTGTAGTAAGAGAAACACGGAAGAAAAGACAATTCGTTGAAAAGCCTCTGCGATGCGTGCCCAATTTTCAAATCGTCCTTTTGCGGAAGCAAAGTACTTCTGCAACAGACGCACAGACTTCCTTCAAACTACAAAGAGAAGAGATAAAAAACACAAATAGGAGAAGACACACACTCATACACACAAAGACAGAGAGAGACAGAGAAAGACGGAGAGAAGAATAGAAACGACCCAAGTCGCTAGGGACAGAGGCCGGCTGCCAACCTGTAGCAGAAAGCTGCGGTCCTTTGTCTTCAAGTGCCCTGCAGAGGAATTAAAAGAAAGAGAGGAATCGGGACTAGCTGTTTCACGACCAGTCTGCGCACGCACATGCATAATTTTATGTTCCAACGTGCATGCTAGGTCCTTGCCGTCTCCCCAAATGTACGTCCTTCCTCACACGAGCCAGGATTGTCTCCATTCATTGACTGTCCGACCAGACGAAAGACTGCAAGGCCAGCCAGGCCTTCCGCATTTTCATTTGAGACCGTTGGACTGTGTGAGAAGATTTCGAGAGAAACACCGAGCGACTCATGCTGATAGAAACAGCGGACCCCGAAAATACATCTCGCCTGAATTCTTTCACACACACCCAGGGGACTGTTTGGGATTCAAGAGGCAATCACGGGAGACTTTAATCGATTTTCTGTGACGGGCAATTGCAACAGAGAGAGAACAGGATTCACAGAAACTTCCGACGGGACTTCACGTGATCACTCAATTCACTTGCTACTTCTCGCTGCTTCCACTCAAGACAAGAGAGAGAAAAAGACAGTGAACTGCATTTTGAACAAGCTTATACCTATGTAGAGAGAACAGGCACCATCATTTGGTTTTTGAGTGCTCCTCCGGAAGAGGACAGAAACAGACAGAGAGGTAGACAGACAGACAGACAGACCAGCAGGGAATTCGGGAAGAAAGCGGGACGCCAGACTCCCGATCGAGTCCACAAGCGAGACGCCCAGAGATTTCACAGAGTTGCCCAGCGACAGCAGTGCCCCCGCCTTGCTTTTCCCTCTTCCCATGGGTGTTGCGGGAAGTTCCACTGCCTGCCCACCAACAAATCTCGGTCCAAACATCACGACCGCACTGGGCACAGCTGTCAGGGATGCCGAGGGAAATGCACTCCCCTGCACCGCTGTGGAGGCGGCATCTGTGAACGGAAGCGCGACCTTTTGTCCCTTTAGAGACCGGAGACGGGAGGCAACGAGGACAGAAAGCGCAGAAGAGACCCCAAAGGAAACGAAGAAGAACCTTGGAAGGAAAACAGAAAGAGGACAATCGCCATCTCCAGCCGCGTTCTCAAACTCATCCTTCTGTTCTGCTGGTGCCAGCTCGTTTGCGTCTTCCTGCCGCAGACGGCTAGCTAGGACTGCGGTGAACAGAAAAAGGGGAGGATCAGAAAAGACGGTACTGTTCACAGAGACAACCAAGAGAGAACAAGAACAGACAAATGGAACAAACCAGAAAAGTGATCGACGAGAGAAAAATGACAAAAGAAGCAAATCTGAATTCGAAAAGGAACACGCGATCCAAAACGAAGAATGGAATGAACATACTTTCGGACAAGCGCACAGGATTAAAGCAGAAACCTTTTGTCTCATACACTTACCGCCCCACCCGCTTACCCGTTTGTACGTGCAACACCAGGTCCTCCACAACTGCCTCGCAAGAGCCCCAGAGAGCTCTTTCTCCCGCCTCACTGTCGGACAAACCGTGGCCCCTCATGTCCTGCAGAAAGAAAAGAAAAGAAAAGAAAAGACGAGTGAGTGAGATCACAACAAGGCAATTCCTCGTTGGAGAAGTCTTCTGGGCATTTCGTCGTGAGGTTTTCTTTCAGGCCATTCACGGACACACACACACACACACACACACACACAGAGAGAGAGAGAGAGAGAGAGAGAGAGAGGTCGGACGGAGAGAGCAACAAGACGCCGCAAAAGAAGCAGGGCAATTCATTGTGAGTCATGCTTACACTAGAAATAATGCAATGACACGAATGTGAATGGGTCATCCAATTGCCAGAAAGGAAGGGTCCAGCAGGAGAGAAGACGGAGAACGGAAGAACAACAACGTGAAAGACCCCAAAAGGTCTACGCTCTGTTAGGTGGGCTGTTTGACTAAGCAGCTGAGAGTGAGAGTCAGTAGCCAACGGGGGTGAGCGAGGCGAGACCAAGCCAGGAGGTCCGAATTCCCCATGTAACCGGGCCATAAAAAATAAATGAGGGATCCTTTCTAGTTCTGTCTGTGCGTGTGTTGCAGACCTGACTTACTCTGCTGTTATGCTGTCCCGAAATTTACGCATCGTATTCGACCTTCACACTTTCTTGGTCCAGTGCAGAGAGCATACTTGCCATGAATCACGTATTGATACTGTTTGTATTGACGAGGGCATCGTCTGATTATTTTGTACTGCTCACTCAACTGACCAAGGCGTACACGTCGTATCCCCTCCCACACAGTTCCTTGATCCAGTGCTCGTGTCTCAATGAGTGCTCACCAAAGTCGTGGAACAAAAAGACCAAGTCCTTCTCCTTCTTTTTTCCCTTTCCAAGACCGGACTGTGGAGACGGCACGGATGGAGACGGGGAAGCCGATGAGGGAGACGGGGACGCCAGCCATTCCCACCTACGTAACCACAAGTCGCCAGTAGAGCTCAGCATGAAGTTCGCATGGATGTTTGTGGGGTACAGTGCTCTCCGTGGCTTTTTGCACTTCCTGACTCTCTTCATGTGTGCATGGAGAAGAATCACGAGGACGCCGATAAACGCGTGCAACAGTACAGGGTCATGTTTCAGCGGGAGGAGCGTTTCCACAACCAAAGAGTAGACAAGACGAGGTGGAATCTTCACCAAAGTCTGAAGGAATCGAAACAAAAAGTTGCGCCGCTTTGCGGGAGCTGGTACTTGTGCTTCCATAGCGGCGAAGTGAGAAGCTTTACAGCACCGCTTACAGGAAGTCGAGAGAGACGGCTCTCAAGAAAAACAGATGCAAAGATGGCCAACTCGTTTTTCTGGTCAAGAAAGGCGAGTTGAACGTGCACTTTGTCTTGTTGAATCTCCTGTGTTGGCACTCACCGCCACCACGGTCCATGATGTTCCAATGCAACCGATTCTCTGTGCACGGTCATGAGAGAATGTCCGTCTGATCGACGTCGATCACCAGAATCATACCAGAATCATTCACGAGCATGCCCTGAGCATGCATGCATGCGCATGGCTCGATCATGCTCGATCGATGCTCGATCGATTCTTCGGCCGGCGCATTTCGCCATGCACCCTCGCGCGCGGCGGCGCCCGGCCGCGTGGGGAGCACTGCGTCCCAGTCCATGCAGCTATAGGGGTGACAGCACATCTTATAAGCTTGAATCCCTCGGACCTTTTCGATGGCATCGATGCAACTGTCTTTCGACGCTATACATGAGTGACGACCGTCATGTTCGACGACAATCTGCAGTCCAAGAAAAGTGGAACGATTCTGCTGTTTCTCCTTCCACCACCGCAGGGATTACGTGTACGTGGACCAGCCGTCACATCGATCGAAAGGTCATGTACGGACACCACGCTGCTTCAGTAGTGACCGGGCGGTCCCTTGCCGCCCGTCTGAACAGACAAAGCGAGTTCGCAGAGCGCACCTCGATCTCCAGTCCAAGAGGCGAATCAGGAGATCCCTGGGTCCACAGGGTGAAGCTTGCCTCCATTGTCAGTGGGTGGACATATTGTCTCTTCTCGTGCATGCATGCTTCATTTGAACTGTCTGACCTTGATAATATACTTTTCTCTGTGTGTCAACCCAGAGGGGATTGATCGGATAAGCTCGGCATCTGCTCCTCCACCTGTCCGCAGATAATTTTTCTGGTCTCGCTGATTGATTTTTGGGGTGAAGAGGTCAGCATTTGTTTCTTTGTGTTCACATAGTGGAACTCTCTTTTCCTACATACAAGGATACGCGACATTTCAGAGACATGCACCCACACTCATGTGTATATAAATACAATCTTGATGCGTCCACTCCGTCAGTTCGGTCCATTCAGCGATTTGCTGTGTTATTTCCTTTGTAAGGTTTTTGTGAAAGGTTTCTCTGCTGCTGTGATGGTCAAGGTTCTGTGCATGGCTTCTTTGAATGCGTCGCGCTGTCGATGTATTTCTGTTTTCATCGTTCGACC
>JAHBMJ010000248.1:960-53104 GCA_018398765.1 Chromera velia | reverse complement strand
GCTGACGGCCACCCCCCTGAAGGAACACGGAATGAATCTCAGCCCAGACGAATTCCGAGATGCGATGACAATCCGATACCAGGGGAGGGTAGGGGGGGAGAAGAGCAGATGTGAGGGATGTGGGGGAAGGTGAAGTCTGCAACATGCCCTTAACTGCCCAGTCGGGGGACTGCCGACGCTGCGACATGACGAAGTTAACCGTACGTGGGCGAGTCTAGCAGCGGAAGCATACCCCGCGGGAGCGGTCCACGCAAAGGAGCCGATCATTAGGGAGGAAGGGGAGGTGCAGGGATGTCCGGCGCTAAGAGGGGACTTCCAAGTCCGGGGGGCCTATACTCCACAAAGGCTGGCAATTTTCAATACCAGGGTGATAAACCCACATGCCGCCTCAAAGGAGAAGGTGACCTGGACTAAGCCCTCAAAGCAGCAGCAGAAGAAAAGAAGAGGAAACATGGGCAGGCAAGCGCGGACAGAGGGTGCAACTTCACTCTACTCGTGAGCGCGGTCGACGGGACGATGGAGGGGGAGGCAAAGATGTTCTTGAAGAGGGTGGCAGAGCGATTGAGTGAGAAATGGGGGCAACATGTGAGCAAGACATGCGGCCGGATCCAAGCCCGACTGCAGATTGCCCACCTGAAAGCGGCAAGCGCGTGTATTCGGGGGACCAGAGGAGTGCAAGGGGAGGGCTGGGAGGAAGGAGGAGTAGGCAGTGCACTGGTTATGACTGAGGGGTAGGAAGTACTTAGCAAATGCCGAAGAAAGCATTCAGATGGAGGAGCGTCAAGTATGAGGTCGTATGAGAGAGAGAGCTAGTAGCGAGAGCAGTAACTAGGACAGAAGGAAGAGATGAAAGACGTATAGGCCAGACGCTAGGAACAAACTTTAAGTCAATGCCATACTAAAGTTTCTCAGGCCTAAGATTTGATTTGAGGTTAACCCCTACTTCAAATCAAATCAAATCAAATCTAGGCCTTATTCAAGTGTACGTATATTTAATTCAAGGATCAATCAATCTCAAACCACGCATATATGGTTATACATATAAAAAGCGAAAGTCTTACTAACATACAGTTTTAGTGAAAGTCTGAGCCCTAGTAAATTTAATTTCTAGTTAAATGTGAGCAAACGATATGACGCCAAGTCGTCGCTAACGTTATAATTATGAAAACCCTCTAGTACTAAAATGGAGTTTTTTTTCTAGTTTTTTTTTTTTACACATACATAATAATTATATGTACATGTTTTATAGCTCCGGTTGAAAACTGGCTCTTTGTAACCTCCACACACTGGTATTGTTTATATAAAGAGTTACTGACTCAAGATGCATGAACTAAGCTAAACAATGAATCTAGAATTAAGTGAATCATGCAATGAAATCAAAATCACGATCAATTGGACCTCGCATCCAGTTCTGCCACTGGCAGTGCTAGCATACTGCTGGCTGCTTCTCCAGTTCCCTCTTTCTTTGTTTTTGCTCAGAAAAACACAAAAGTCGGTAGCTTCTAACTTTGAATCAACCGCGGGCCAAAAAAGTACCCGGCGAAGATGAAAGCCCCGCATGGACGCGCTGTGAAGAAAATTCCAGACACGTCAACTTTCCCCCTTGGGCTGAACAGCCTTCGTCCTCAAGAGCCAAAAACACCCTGTACCATTCTTCGGACCTCCATCGCTGCATCCCGGTGATCTGTTCGCTCATCGAGCCTGTGCCCCTCTTTCGATTTCAACGGAACGTGCTGAGGAAGAACTGAAGGATCCTCTATCCCCCCGCACAGTGACTGCTGAGGGAGGGGTGCGTCCTCCTCTTTCCGCATCCACACAGGCACAGGGGGGTCCTGCACACCGGAGGACGAAGAGGAACGGTCGGAAATGGTCTTTCGGCACCTTCTTCCTCTGGAGATCCCCCCCTCTCCTCCTCCTCGAGACAGGGGGGGTGCACTTGTGTGTGCGGTGGAGAGGCGAGAGAGGGACAGAGAGAACGGACGGGAGACGGGACGCAGATGCCCCGACAAACCGTCCATCTCTTCCTGACCGGCCTCAGCCTCAATCTGTGTGGCCGAGCTAAGGAGAGGGTCCCCTTTTTCTTTGCCCACCTCAGGCTGTTTGTTTTCAGATTCAGGCTGCAGAGGAGAGCTGGACTTTGTGCCTTCTGCTGGTGAAGTCCCGAGGAGAAGGGCTGAGCCTCCCACAAGCTGTTGGGTCGGAGGAAGAGGTTCCTTTGTGTGCTGCTTCCAACGGTTGGTGTTGTTGTTTTGGGGCCTTGCACGGTTTTGGGAGTTGACCGCTGGGGAGAGGGGAAAGAATCTGTTGAGGCCCAGAGACCCACCAGAAGACCCTGAATCCGACTCAAATCCGTCTCCGTCTCCCTCACCGTCTCCGTCCCCCCCAAGCCCACCAGCTGACTGCAGACGATCTCCATTCAGCCCTGTCTCTTCTTCGCTTTCGTTTTCGTTTTCCTCGTCACTTGCCCTGTCGGCTTCTTTTTTCTCTACAGAGGCTTCTGCTACGCCTCCTTCTAATACAGGAGTTTTGTCATCTGCAGGTGAATGCAGTCAATGGATGGAGGTGCACCACAATGCTATGCAGGCCACGCACATTCTCATACATATCTCCCGCATGAATAATGACATCGAGTGAAAGAATATGGGAACATTAGAATCCTACAGAACGATGCATCGACGCGCATGTTCACCTAATCAGACGTTCGTTTTGTTCCGTCGAGAGAAGCCGAGGAGAAAACACAACAGAAAAGAAGTCATGTCTGTAATTCAGCAGGCCAATCAACTGTAACTGAATTTCAGATAAGCACTCGCTTGCCAACTCACCTGCGGTAAGACTCAAACTCTCAGCTGGGTCTGAGGAAGGTGGAAAGATCCGGGAAGGAACGTCAGGGGATCCGGCTGCTGAAACATCGCACTGGCTTGTGGTGGGCGAGGCAAAGTCGTTGGCGTACTCTGACTCGCTTGTCTCTGGATTTTCTCCTCCCTTCTTCTTTTCCCCCCCTTCTCTTTGACTTTCCTGGGTCTCCTTTTCCTTTGCTTCTCCCGCCTCCTCCAACTTCTTTTGCGGTGCCTCCTCGATGCCTTCCTCAGACAGACTGCCAAGTCTATCCGAGTAGTCTCTAGGATCAATAACGGGACCTTCATCGTCTTGATGATCGGACTTCGAGTGGACTCTGTTTCGGTCCGCATCTGCAAGTTCTTCGTTTTTGTTTTGGACTCCACTGGACGGAGGTGCGTCGTCTGTTGGGTCCTTGGCTGGAGAAGACGATAGGGGAGGGTCTTCGGGGGGTGAGGAGGGAGGGTGAGCTTCGTCAAGATTGGCGGAGTTAATTTGCGGGGCCACTAGGCGCATGGCTGGGTGTGTGGCAGGAACAGGGGGACCCCTTGTGCGTCCTGCCTCTGCTTCGGGGCGTCGACGGGGGGCGGGTCTCTCCTTCCTCTGCTGTGTGGGTCCGGCGGGTTTTGTGCCGTTCATTTTGTTCTGAAGATGTGCTGCAGGGCCCCCCACAGTTCTCTGAGTGGCGGCTCTCCTTGGTGCCACTCCATCCTTCCGAGCCGTGGACTGAGTGGAGTGGAGGGCGGTCGCAGGGAGGGAGAGGGGACCGCACACACGACTGCGGGAGGAAGGACGAGGCTGGGCAGACGGCAAGACGCTGGGCTTTGGAGCAGTATCATGTAAAGACTTCTTTAGAGCTTCCCTGCTTCCAGAAGCTCCTAAAGAGGGAACTGGGGGGGGAGGGGGGGCATCTTCCTGCTTCTGTGTAGACGAGACGGGAAGCGATGGGTTGAGGGAGTATTTCTGTTTTGTATTTTTCTTCTTTGGTTCGGTTCCTTTTTGTTTTTGCTGTGTTTGAGTGTTCTGAGACTGAGTGGGGGTTGAGGCAAGACGTGCGAATGTGTGGCTCAAACGGGAGGGCTCCTTGACAGAGGCACGGAAGCGTCTGAGTGCCTGGTGGTGTTTGAGGAGAGAGCAGGGACGGTCTGCGAAGTACCAGTCAGATATCTCATTTGCCAGAACCTTATGGAGACGGTCTTTCTCGACTGTGGTCTGCTGTCTGGACACAGTCTGGTTCTGCTGTCCCTTTGCTGCAAGGAGGCAGGGAGCGGTAGGGAGAGAGTGCTGGTCGTGATGATGCAGAGGACAAGCAGGAGAGAGAGAGAGAGAGAGAGAGAGAGAGAGAGCTTTGGAAAGGAATTTGGTTGATTCGCTTTTCATTCTGAAGAGGGAGAGAAGCAAAAACGGGAGGAGCAAGTCACGAAAACACGGAGAGAGGTCACGATCGAGAAAGATTGACTGACCAGATTCTCTACAGGTGTGATGCGCATTCAACCGCGGGTTTCCAGGAGAAGGGGAGAGGGCAGATGCAGTCAATCCAGCCATCCCCTGCTCGCACCACTTGGACCCTAGACCCTGCAGGAAAGGAGCAGAAAAAAAGAGGAGAAGCAAACGATTGAAAAAAATCAGAAAACAGCAAGGGCCCTACTTTGGAAGAGGAAATCTGCCTAAGCGTTCAGAAGATAAGAAACAATCACAGTGAACATCATGTGCAACCGGAAGCTCCATGTCGCTTTGCGTGCGTCAGTGAGATTCGGAAGGGATCCTCATCCGATCGTCTCGAGAAAGTGGAGTTAGTTCTCTTGCTTCTTTTTCTTTTTTCCTTCCTTCCTTCCTTCCATCCTTCCTTCCTTCCCCTCACCCCCCCATTCCTTCCAAGGGACTTTCACCCAGTCCCCACTAGACCACTGTGAATGCCTTTTGAAGAGCTAGGCAATTAAGCCATTCATCCTTACTCACTGACTCACCGTCTGCAAGGCCAGTTTGACGAGTTCAGCCTCCCCAAGTCCGAAAGGCGACCTGTTCACGTTGGAGGGGGAGGCGGTCAGGTCGCTGCTGCTAGCCAGCCGCAGTCCCGTCCCAACGCTACTGGCACTGCACCAACTCATGTGGTATCACTTGATTCACCGGAGCAAAGGAGGAAAGGCAACTGGTGCCTCGACCAAAAAAGGAAACGAAAACCAAAAGAGGTAGACATATGGAAATCAAGTCTTTGTTTTTGGTCTTTTTTTTTTCTCAAAGAAACTTGGAATGAATGAAAGAAATGGCATGTTGATCAATGGGCAGAGAGAGAAGCATGGAGAGAATGACGGAGTGAAGAAAGAAGCATGTTGATCAATGGGCAGAGAGAGAAGCATGGAGAGAATGACGGAGTGAAGAAAGAAGCATGTTGATCAATGGGCAGAGAGAGAAGCATGGAGAGAATGACGGAGTGAAAGAAGCAGAGAGTGCATGGTAGTGCAAACAGCCCCAACGGCCTAGCGGAACAGGAATCCCACCCCGACACAAAATGCATTTCTGAGTGTAACTCACATGGCTGGCGTTTCCTCGTCTCCAGTTTCGGCCTGCATACCTCCCCTGAGTGCTCCTGCTGCACTCTGGTTCTGGGTTTGCCCGTGCTTCTGTCGTCTGCGCATCGGCCTGTGTCCAGCTGAGTGAATTCCAAGCCTGCTGACGCGGCCACTCTCTACGAGACGGGCGCCAAGAGAGGAAACTCCAGCTCCACCAGGTGAAAGGGACGGCGGGAGCGGGGAGGAGGAGGGGCGCGCTTTTGTCCTCTGCTTGTGCGGCTGCCCCCCCCTTCCTACGGGTCGAGTAGGAGGCATGGTGGGAGAGAGGAAGGGGAAGGCTACAAACGGACTGCACCCGCCTTCAAGAGAAACACCGTGGCCAGATGCATTCCTTGTGAAAGGCATGCCCGGGGCAACAGAGAAACCCCACAACTGCTGCTGTGGGTGGGGAAATGGAAAGAGAAAGGGATGTGCGGTTGGAGAAAGGAACGACGGAGGGAGTTCCTGAGGCAGGAAGGGATAGGAGTAGCTGTGTTCTGCTTTGATCATGTTGTTTCTTGGGTTGGAAGTTGCGGCCCTCCTGCTGTGTGGTTTCTGTCTGTGTGATTCGAAGTTTCGCCGAAAAGGGGCAGAAGAAAATGGGGGGGGCGGAAGCCCGTCTCCATTTATGCCTTCAGGGCTATGTTCATTTTCGTCTTCCTTCTGAAAGTCCAAGGAGGACGTTCGAAAAGCGGGAGAGCTCATGCTTCTTTTTGCAAAGCCCTTCTGTTTGTGGAGGTCCAAAGCAGCAGAGTGTGAAGGCGAGGGTGAGTGAGGATTGAGAACGTTGGAAGGGGAGAGGTTTCCGAGATCGATTGCGTGTGATGGAAAAGGATGTGTAAAGGGTTGACTGTGCAGCGGCTCATTTGGAGCAGTAGGGAAGATGTTTGAGTGTGCAGGATGCATCAGGGAATTGGAAGGCGAGAGTTCGGGTGGGGTTCGGCAGAGGCTGAGGAAGTTTCGTTGTTGGAGTTTGGCAAAGTCGTGGTCGGGATGAAGGCCCAGAGGGGAGAAGGGACATAAACCGTTAGGAGGCGGGGGGAGAGGGGGAGGGGCTCCGAAAGGACCACGTCCTTGTCTGTGCCCCTTTCCGGTTCCTCTCCCATGAGACAAAAGAGAGTGACCAGCCTCTTCCTCTTCTTCCCGAACCTCCCCTTCTCTTTCTGTGTCCGTTCCCACCCCCTCACTTGAGTGCATGCCAAAAGCAACCTGACGGCCTCGAGGATGCGAATTCTTTCGACCATGGAGACCTGCGCTTGTCTCTTGTGCGTTGGATGGGGCGTTGAATTTTGATACTCTGCCGCTTTTCTTTCCTCCATACCTGCCCTTTGTCTTTGTCTGCTGCGACTGAGATGGGCGCCGACTCCTTCCCGTGCGTGTCCCCCCCGAGGTTGAAGAGATCTGCGAGATGGTCTGGAAAATCGAATCATTCAACAGAGCTAGGTGGGAAGGGGACAGAGAAAGAGACGAATTATGACCCTTCAGAGGGGGGATGGGCTCAGGACTCCACTCATTTCCTTCTGCGTCCCCGTCTCGGAGGGCTAATTTGTCCTCAGACAGCCCCTCTTTGTCCTCTTTGAATTGACCCTCTAGATTTCCATCATCGTCTCCCTCTTTCTCTGCCTTTCCACCCTGAGGGAGAGTGGCAAGAGCAAGATCTCTGTTGGCAATCTGACCTCCACATCCTGTCCCCTCCCCCTCACTCCCTAGAGGTTGAGACGAAGGAGGAGACTGCATCGCTTCTTCGATCCCCCCGATCTTCAAATCCCTCGGGGGGCCAAAACGTCTCCTCGACTCTGCTTGCATCATTCTCTCTGCACCTCCGCTCCCTCCACCCCCCCCATCAATCAGAAGGGAACCCCCCAACTTGGTGCCCAGCGTGTCACGAGACCGCGACCGTTGCGCTTTCACGTCTTCGTTCTCTCCTCCTGCCCCCGGAGACAGAATAGAGGCAGAAGAGGGAAACCCAACAAGCCCCCCCCCAGAAGGGACAGAGACTCGGACTCCCATTCGAGACTTCGTCTTCAAATTTCGAATGGCAGCTGCACTTTCCATCGTGTCTCTCGCTGCTTCCAGCACCTTGGTGTGTCTCCTCAAGCCCTTCTCGTGCTGCTGGGCTCTAGAAGAGGCCGCAGACGCGGGCGGGGGGGGGAGCACAGCGAGGTCTTGTCTGTGTGTACGAGCACACATGGGGACAGACGGTGGGGCATTTCTACCTTTGCTTCTTCTTTCGTCCGCTGTTGCTGCTCGTCTCGGAGGTTGTCCTGAAGATTTCCGATACTCCTGCTGCACCCCGTACATCTCAACTTCTCTTGCTGCTAGAAAGGCAGCTGCATCACTGACACCCGACCTCTTGGCGTAGCGTCTGTGCTGAAGGGGTTCGGGAAAGGGGGGAGGGGAGGGGGCAGAGAAGTGTTCGTCCAACTGCGCGTATTCCGATTTTCTCAACGGCTTCTGCCCACCCAGAGAGTCGGGGGTGCCGAGCGGGAGGTCAAGAGAGGGCAACACACACGCAGCAGGAAGGGCAAAGGAGTTTCGCAGACCCGCAAAGCCTCCACCGACACCCGGAAGACCGGAGAGAAAGGACGAGGATTGCATCTGCTGCCTACCGCCCCCCCCCCTCTCACGATTTGCGGCAGCAGATGCGGGAATGGGGGGTCTTCGCGGAATGGTGGGAGGAGCAAGGGAGGTGGCGCGGCGTCTGGGTGCGGACATCATATGTGGATTGGCTGGAATGGCCTGAGAAGGCCTTGAGAGGGAAGCAAGAGCAGCTTTTCTCTTTGCAAGGGAAGAGAGGGGCGCCTCGTTACCCCCCCTCTCTCTAGCGTAGAGAGTCATGAGCAGATCTTCTGCAGAGTCCATAGGGTCTCTTTCTCTTTCCTTTGCTTTGCTTGCAGGCATACATTCGGTCTCTCCTGTGCGGTCGTTTGGATTTCCGTGAGCCCCAACTGAGGGGCTGGTATGGGCGTTTGTGTAACTGCGTCTTGTTACCTGTCTCTGTTTCTTGGACGTAGTTTGCATCTGCGTGTCTGTCGCTGTTGTTTCGGCTGTTGTTGTCGCTGCGGCAACTAGGCGGGCCCCCCTCTCCGTGTGGGACTGCCAAGGCATGGGGTCGTCTCGGTCTAGTCGGGCTGTGCTTCGTGCAGTCTGCGTCTGGCTGGCCCCGGACGTCTCCACGAGACGTGGTCGGCCTATCAAGGCGTAGGCTTTCTCCTCCCTTGTCGCTGTGGGGTGACGAGGGGCCCTCTCCCTCTCTCCCCTCTCTCTGGACCGCCTCTCCCCTCTGGGAACTGCTCCTGGGTGTGTGGGTGCTGTGTTGGGATAATCAGAACCTCCGTGGGCGTCCTTGAAGAGTCCGGATGTCGATAGAGACTCGTCGTAACACGCAAGTGCGGAGGAATTGACAAAGGGAGGTTGCGTGTAGTCACACAAGGCAAGTGTGTCCGGCAGAAGGGTCGGGTAACAGCCAGGTTGATAACCTTCTACGCTTCCTGCTGGTGGTCCGTTTGCGTGGGAGGGCTTCCACTTGAGAGCCTCACGAATCGCAGAGCCCTTCCTTGTGGGAGACAGACTGAAGGGAGGGCGGCTGTCTAGCCCTCGGCCTTCCTTCTCCTGCAAAGGAAGGTTCGGGTCTTGCTGATGACGTCTCTCGCGGGCTGCAGGAACACACACAGTCATACACACTCAACGATGAAAACAATCGCGTAGTCGGTGACTGATCTGGTGTCTATCTTCATATGTGTTGCGCAAGGGAAATGGAGTGAATAGCTCAGGGTTCAAGCTCACCTTGAAGCACCTTTTCGAACAAGCGATTGGAGGCAGCAATGACAGGTCGTGCGGTGCAGAGCTTCCTGTGATGCAGCTGCTTACTGGACAGCAGCTCGTATCGAGCCGTTGCCGTCATCTTCGAGGAAGATCCGTACTGTTCGTGCATCTCGATCAGCGACTCGTGTCGTCCATTCAGTCTTGCTACGGGTCCGCACTTTCACACAGAAAGCGATTGCCAGTCTAGGAGCAGAAAGTAGCTTCCTTTGGATGGTGGAAACTGCTGCACGGTTGAAAGAGGTGAAAAATACGCTGACTCTCTGTGAGCAACACAGAGAAGTCAAACAACAGGTTGCCGACCGACGAAGCAACACAAGGAAGTCAAACACCCAGCGTCTTGTCTGTACATCTGCCTGTGGGTGCCTTGTGACACGTGCTTTCCATCAATCCCAAATTTTTAGGCTTTCCCTGCATATATGGTCCGATACACAGTGTAATCTCCATCGGTTGTTCGATCTGACCTGTGAAAAGCTTGTTCATGGAACGTCGATCCAGAGGCCGGATGATGCATGTGGCCCCGCGGCGCAGGCCCCGCGGATCGAGCGGGGCCGCGCACGGAGCGGGGCGCCCGCGCGCATGCAGAGACGATCGTCGGACTCATGTCGGACGCACACGTCACGTAACACGTGGATCGATTTCAACGATCTGAAACGGAGATCGACGAAAGTTGGTGCAGTCATTAAATTTGCAGAATACTTGATTGTCTTCTATTATTTGACGATATATTTGTCTTTCCATAATCAACATTTGTCGACTAGATTCCTTTGAAAGATCCTGAACCTAGATCCCTGCTCATCGCAACAGCTATGGCAGGGACTCATGGCCAAACGTATCTTCAGAACAAGTTTGCGCTGTGCTCCTTCAATGAATAACTGCCAAGCAGACGACGACCAGGCAGGTAAGCAACTTCCCCTGTAAGTTGTCCAAACCTCTCTGCTTTGTTTGGCATGGAAGAAATGTACACGCAAAAGTGTTGAGTAATTCAGGGCCGGAGGAGTCCCTCTGCAGAAAGAGACAGCACAACACACAAGTAGAAAGATGGAGGTGAGCCTCAAAAGCTACCGAATGCTGATCCAGTCCCTCAAGTCCCTTGCTTCAACCAGGCTGAGTCCGTCTATCTCTCTGGTACGGAACCCGGAGCACCTCATTATGAATGACACCGCGTGACAGGTTGACAAGGATTCGAAACAAAAAAGCAAAAAAAACAACATTTACTGCAAAGCTTTCAGCAGTGTGTCCAGCTGGGGGCCTTGTCCTCCAGGCTTCCTTGTTCAGCTTGGTTGCTACTCATTCATTACAGTTATTAAACTTTAGAATATGATGCTAATCCTAGTGTTAAACATGATATTTCATAGTTGTATATAGGCATTTCACCTGCTGAAGTATCCCATAAATACCCATAAATAACAGCTTAAAAGTTTTAAGACTTTTTGAAACCATGGCTTACAATTCAATGAAAAAACACAGACCATAACACTGGACCCGCTTGAGGACCTCGAGACATCTCTTCTTACTCACAGTGCTCTACTCATTTCTTCTTTCCCTTTTTCCCCTTCTTCTTCTTTTTGTTTGGAGGCTCGTACAGCGGGTTGATCAGGAGACGGGGAGGTCCAAAAGGAAGCATCACGCTGCACACAAGCGATACACATACACACATACACCCACATTCAGTCAGACAGACAGACAGACAGACAGACAGACAGACAGACCGAGAGAGAGAGAGAGAGAGAGAGAGAGAGAGATGCAGGTATGGAGAGACAAGTAGGGTCAAGGGCTGAGCTCCGTACCTCTTTGAAGCTCTTCAAAATCGACAATGAAGCCACGCGTCACTTGGACAAGATATGCAGAGGTGCACCTTTGTATCCGAATGAGTATGCTTTTGTCTCTTGAAGTTTGCGCGCATTGTGTCAGAAGCAAAGAGAGCGCCCTGCTCGGTTACCTAGGTGAGTCGACAGAATTATGTCACTTCTGAAGGGAAAGAGGATGGAAAGCTAGAAAACGAAAGCCAGCGGGAGGGGGAGGGGGAAGAGGAGAGAATAAGAAAGAAACTAGGTATGCACGTAAGCGAATAGGACAGAAAGAAAGAGACAATCGAAAAAGCAGCCCGAAAGAGAAACATATCCCCCATCATTGACCCCCACCCCCCCCCAGTTAACCTACTCACTTTTCGTTGAACTCTAATCTCGGGAGAGCGTAGTCCTCCGTGGGCATCGGGAGGTACCCTGCATGCATGCATTCAGTGCATCAACGATCGATCAATCCAGCACTTCGATCAAGAATTAAGGAAAAGGGCTTCATTTAGATCGAGAGAGGGACATACCCCCAAACAGACCATAACACCTGCACGTCTTCCTTGAAGTTCCAGCTTCTTCCCACTTTCTGCCTTGCCGTTGGACTTGAGTGACTCCCAGCAAGCATGCTTCTGTCTGTGTATTCGCATCATTTTCTCATCTTCTCTCCCGTTCTCTTCTCTTCTCTTCTCTTCTGTTCCGTTCTCCCTTTTTCTCCGCCCACCCGGCCGCAAGCCCGCTTGCGTGACTGCCTCACTGCTTGCCTGGCTGCTTGTCGGAGTGACTCACCGAGGAGATCTTTGACCTTCTCTGCCTCGAGGAGCTGCTTCCTTCTGATCTCGAACATGCACTGGAGGGAAGAGTTCAGCTCTCCTGGCTCCAGCTTCGGGGCTGCTCGCACCCATCCGTTCATGCAGACCGCAATCGCACACGCACACGGTTGAGAATGCACAACACTGAACGACTATTAGGCTTGCATGAAACAGTCTGGCAGAATTCTCCCATGACTTGTCAATGAGATCCCTCACGTTGGGAAGGCAAAAGTGAGACAGGAGAAGGGAGGAGTAGACTGAGGATGTGACAGTTGCCTGAGTGAAGACAACTCAGCTTGCGACACTCACTCTCACTGCTCGAGATTATGACAAGGAGAAGGAAGGCAGCTCCACAGACAGACAGACAGACAGACACACACACACACACACACACACGCACACACACACACACACACACACACACACACACACACTCGCAGCTCTGCTCAAAAATAACCAGCTTGCCTCCATTCTTTTTTTGAGACAAACATTAACGGCCCACCGGCCGCGCTGTCTTGTTTGGGGAAGAAGAGAGACAACAAAGACTGACGTGCTCGAGCCAGCTTCTCTGCCTCCTCCTTAGCAACTTGTTCCTGTAGTTTCTTTCCCCGCAACGGTTTGTGGAGCCAACCCACAGGCTTCGTGTTGTCACCCCCGAAGGCATCCCTGAGGGGTTTCATGTTAGTGTCCCAGCCCTTCCTCAACTCACAGAAGGCGAGCTCTCTGGCGAACCCCCTGTCTCCCTGGAGAGAGTCGAACATGGCGGCGGGGGCAGAGGAGACGTGGACCCAAGAGTCGATGTCCGTCTCGTCGGGGGCAGCAATCTCCACAGGCTTCAAGGGATTCTGCAGGAGAGGGAGGGACCGGGAGGGCTATGAACGGAAGGGGCACTTTTTCAGCTATTCTGTTTGCCCTGTCTGCGCTACTTTTTAGTGACAGCAATCACAGGGAGAGCAGAAAAGAAGACAGGACAGTTCAGAGCTGGGGAAAAAAACAGCCAAGAAAAAGAAAATTGCCTGTCATCCCTATTTGTTCTTTAGTCAGGACCATGCAGGAAGAAGAGAGCACTGACAATCATGAGGCTGTCCCGGTAGATCTTTCGGATTTGTTTCACCTCTGTAGGTAGTCTGCAAACAAGCAGACAGGTAGGCAGACGGTCAGAAAATTTGAGTCGTCAGATGAGAAGTGGATGTCTTCAGAAATAGAAGAGGAGCAGAAAGGAGCGAGCGGAAGGAAGCAAGGAGGAGAGAAAGGATTACGGACAGACGGGTGGAAACAAGAAGGCAAAAAAGTCAATAAGAGATGTGCATCACAAGGGAAAGAAGGGAGAACATGAAAAAGAGAGAGGGAACGAATGGCCTGCCCGGGAGCTGTGCGCCCTCTTGAGAGAGAACTTGGGCATTCTTTTCTGAAGCGATGGAAGCTCTCTCAGTCCATGCAACCTGATTGACTCACCTCATTGGTTCAGAGAACCACTCGTTCATTCTTCTCTTCCTCGTTGCCTCTTCCTCATTCGCCTCCATTTTCGCCTTCTGCTCTCTCTCCCTGGCGGCTCTGAAGTCAGTAGGGTCACTGATGTCCACAGTCTGCAGATCAGATCAGGTGAGGTCAGTGAGCTGAATAGGGACAAACACGTATTGAAAGCAACTCTAGTCAGGGCTCCGGAGGAAGACTGTCGTGCTGGAATCAATAATTTTCGTGGGGCCATGTCAACCAGCATAGAGGCCGGACAGAAAGAAAACACATAAGGCGGGAAATTGTGGGAAAGGCAGGGAAGCAAAATTCGCCCAGCACTATTGATCCTGAGTCCTTCTTGCTGTCTCGCTGTCTTCTTGTCTGTTTGCCTGTTTATGTGTTGTCCCTCTGTCTGTTTGTCTGTCTCTTTGTCTGTCTGTCTCTTTGCCTGCCTATCTGTTTGCTTTAGTGTATTTTCATGGAAGGTTCCATCGAAAAGTTGTTCTTTCTTTTGCTGTCTTCCATTGCATTTCTTGTCCTCTCAGGGAATCTCCGTTTGGAGAATACGGAAATGATCGTTATCGTTCTTTGCTTCCACTTGCGATCTGGAACCCTCTCTCAGAACACATCGACACGAGGTGCATGAGACGAACCTTCATCGGAGGAATGACTTCGGGCGGCTCCTTTTTCTTCTTCTTCCCATCCTCCTCATCGTCACTGCCGTCCTCTGAGCCTGTCACCCCCCTCCTCTCCCTGTCCTCTGCCTCCAGTCTCTGCCGCTCTGCCGCCTTCACTCCCTCCAGGTGCTCGTCCCACTCCTCTTGGGGATCTCTGTCGGCGTTCGAGTGGGGCTGCAGGCGTCTGCACGAACAGGGGGGAGAAAAGGGAGGGTGGAAGGAAGCCAGATCAACAAAAGGTCAAACGAAATAACAGCTCAGTGAGGGGTCCCACGTCAATCAATCGCGATTTGCTGTCGGAAAAAGAAAACTTCTCTTGCTACAGAGCTGATGCCAGAAGAGGGAGAGGAACTTTTCAGGGAGTCTCTGTGGAGTCAAACGAGAGGAGAGGAACTGGGAGAGGGGGGGGGGTCAGATGAGATCAGGATGGATGTGCCTGCCATCGATGTAGGGTTTTTCTTAGGTGTTGTAGTGAACAATGCTGTCATCTATTTGACTGTTGATTAACTCACCGTTGGCGCATAACCTCTCTCAACCAACGACTTGAATGGAGACGCCTGCAGACAGGCAGACAGGCAGACAGGCAGACACGCAGACAGATAAACATAAAGGCTGAAAGGCTCCATCAAAGGCAATAGAAAGAGGACTGAAGACCCTTGCATGCCGTCGTAGATGTGCTCAGGAGATCGCATGTCCATGCAGGAGCCTCCTCAAGATTCACACCACGATCTTTCAAGTTAAAAAAAAAATCCCAGCTGTAGTTTGTTTCCTGCTGTTTGTTTTCATTCCTTTGGAGATTGTATGAATAATTGGAGTCTCCCTCTTTCCCGTATCTGCCCCTTTTCTCTCATGCACACTTCCCAACCAACCGACCAACCAACCGACCATGTGGCTTCATTCTCGATGTTGGCAGAGGAGGATTCCCACTCCCTCAGGGCTTCCTCTGTCGACCTCCTCACCCTGCAGAATGGACACATAGACAAACATTAATATAGACAAACACACGCAAACATGAAGAGAGGTTGAGAAAATGAGACAGCGCAACGGACCAAAAGAACCGAAAAGGGGAAGAGGCGGGGAGAGACGAAAGGGAAGTTGGCAAGGGCTGTGTTTTGTTTCTGAAAGGCGTCGAGCAGAGAGTGAGGCGACACTTCTGTGAGAAGACAGCAAAGTAGGGAGGAAAAAGGAAAACAGGCAAACATAAAACAAATGTGCTCCAGTACAGCTCCGACAAAGCCCACGAAGGAAGACTCACCGTTTTGCAACGAGCTTCCGGTTCATTTCTGTGACCCATCGGGCCATTCCGTTGCTGCACCACACACAAACACACACAGACAGACACACACACACGTTTTCAAGGAGGAACCTTCACAAGCCACCCTACAGTCAAACACCAACACCTGCATGCGCACGGCTTTGCATTTGCCAAAAACACATTCAACCATCCGCACACATACAGGACGTTAGACCAATCCATGCGTGCGAGCTCACATCGAAAGGCAGAGAAGGACGCAGCCACATCTACACAGCAGACAGACGCACACATGCACAGGGACGGCCGCAGATGGTGTCATGCATCCATCCCCCCACAGAGAGAGACAGGCGGAGAGAAAGAGAGAGAGAGAGACTGACTGTTCCACCTCATGAAGCCTCGGGTCTATTTCCCCCACAGGGTCCCAAGGGCTTCTCATTCCCTGCGAAGTCATTGCACGCCCCCCCGCAGCCATCTCGGACATCGCAGACATTCGGGCTCCTGGCGTGGGTGTGGGTGTGCCCAATCCCCCTCCTCCTGCAGCAGGGGTCTGCTCTCCAGGGATGGGCGCCCCGTCGAGTCCCCTGAACATGGCCATCGGGGTCTCCGTCCGCATTCCCGACACTCCTACGCCACTAATGCTGGTCCCCGGTCTGCCCATGAAGGTGGATGTCCTCCCCGAAGTCGACATGTATGAGGTTTTGGGTCTCTTCACCCCGTCTCCGTGAGACCCTGGGGTGTAAATCGGGGTGCCGTCAGGGGTGAAGGGTCCCCCCCCGACCCCCCCCTTGTACTGCCATCCTGGCCCCAGCATCCTCCAATTTATGTTGGGGTTCAGAACTCGTGACCTCGCAACTTGGCCTGGAGTTTGGACTCGGGAGTAGGGGGGGGAGAGGGTGAAGGCGGAATTGGGGCGGGAGGTCCAGGCGTCGCGTCCGCGTGAGCCTGGTGGAAGGGGAGGGACGGGTACTGTTGCGAGTGTGTCTTCTGCATATCTTCCCTCGTGACTGTAGGGAGTAAAGGCGGCACGGGGAGCTGTGGTGAGACCTTCCCAGGTATTTCCTAGTGTTGTTACTGGTCGAGAGAAATAAGTTGGGGACATTGTAGACACTCCTCCGGTCTGGGTGGAAGGCGTGCCTGTGCGTGCATCGGCCTTTGCCTTGGGTTTGGGTTTGGGCTTTGGCTTTGCTTTGGCCTTTCCTTTTCCTTTTCCTTTTGGGTCGGCATCAGGGTCTGGTTGCGGTTGGTAGTCTAGTGGAGGATTTCGGCCTCTGATGATGGGCCAGATTGAATGGGCTGTCTGGAGGTTGGCTGATATTTTGACGTTACTGGAAGTCCCTGCAGCACGTGCTAGAGCCTCCAGTTGCTCTGTGCCGCCTGCTGCCTCCTGACCGCCTTCAGGAGAGGAGGGGGAGGCCTCACCACCTCCATCCCCCGTCCCGCCTCCGCCGGGCACAATTGGGGGAAGACCCTCTGCCCCCCCCGAGGCGTCTGCACCTCTCGGAGGCAGGAGGACCTTCTCGGCAGGGCGCGGCTCGCATGCCAAGTAGACGTCGGTTCTCTTCTTTTCCTCTGGAACGGGAACGGCGTCAGGAGGGGTCACCGCCTTCAAAAATTTGCGGCTCTGTTTGGAAAGCTCATAAGTGTCTCCTGCAGAAAGGTGTTAAGAAACAAATATATATATATATATATATATATATATATTCACAAGCATTCAAATAGAGCGGTAATACGTAAGGATGGACATTCCATTCGCCTGGCGATACATGAAGTCATGATGACTGACCCTCGAATGTTGATTTGTGGTCGCCCAGCCAGTGAAGCGTTTCCTTTAAAACCTTGATTCTTGTATTCCGATCTGGTGTGTGGGCAATCTCATTGCGAAGGTTGGCAAAGCAGATGTCTTTGAAAGTATCAAAGTCAACCGGTACCTTCTTCACCGGAATGACGTACTTTGGTGCACTCTTCTTGGACATCTTCTAGCGGCTGGAGGATAAAGTGACTCACATGTATTCAACAACGACTGGACCTGAGATGCAACAGCGAAGAACAGAGAGACAACAAGCAAAACCCCGAGAAGGTGGGTGATCGGGCCCCATGAAAAGTGAACGAGTCTTTCAAGTTGGCAACCTCCCGCACGAGCTTCCTTGCTTCTGTGCACCCCTTCTTTGCCGGTATATATAAAGGGGTTGTTTGCTTACAATGTTCCTGTTGTTCAAGTGTTGTGCTGCAAGCACTGAGTAAAATGCTTGCATGCATGCATGCATTTTTTTTTTTAATCCGTCGATCGAAAAAATGCGTTTTTTTTTTCCTTTTTTGCGCCGCAAGTGTCAGAAGGCATTGAATTAATTCAAAAAAACTCCAGTTTTGTGACGCTGCGCGAAGGAGAAAGCTTGAAAAATCCACAGAAAATCGATTGTCCCGAAAGCTGAATTCATGCGGATGGGCGCGCATTTCGCGCGAAAAAAGAGAAGAGTTTACACCCGTACGTGCATGTTTAAAATAAGTTTCCTCCGGCCTGGATTCGGAACTAGTACATGCATGCAAGCAGAGGCTGCAGAGCTATATATAGTTTGATGAAGTTTGATCGATCTACCTGAAGTCCAGAGTGTAGAGCACGGTAGCATCAGACGCCCCTCTCTCGTACAGGACTCCACCTGATCCTTTTCTTTGGCAAGTGCATGCTTGTCGATTTCTTTGGCACGACTTACTCGGCAACAGTACGACCTATCGGATCCTAATTGAGGCATCCAGTGAACCAACTCGATCCTCTTGTATAAGGTCTACTTGCGCGTTTCCCCTTCGTGGAGTGTCCAATAGAGAGGCGGCTGATGAGTGCGGCTCCTGGAAGACACAACAGGGGCGTGACCGTTCATCCTGAGGACGGAATGAGCTTCAGATCTGGTCTTCCCTCCTCAACCCCTACCACAGTCACAGTCGTCAGAATGGACACCAAGTCCTCCTCCTGCTCCTCCTCTGGAGTGCCTGAGCAATGCGCAATCCCATCTTCTTCCACTCAATCGCAATCGCCCTCTCTTTTTCCAGAGGCTCGTCTGTCCATCGAACAAGAGAGGATCGTCTTGCAGAGACTTGTGCAGATGAAACTCTGGGGCCCGAACTTCGCGCCTCTCCAGCTTGCTGTGCAGGACCTCCAACAGAGAGAGGGAGGTGCACAGAAAGAAGCTGGGGAGGACCGAGTATTCCGCAATCCTCAATTTTCTTCCCCTTCTTTCTCTTCTTGCTGCTCCTCTCTACCGCATGCTGCGCACTCTAATATTAATAGCGACATTCAGGTGCCAAGAAATTCCCAAACGACAAGACATGCTCACAAAAGACCGACCGACCGCTTCACCCCGGCACCACAACAGCACAGGACCAGGTCTACAGGCCGACTCGTGTCCTCTTTTCGAATCAGTCCGAGGCCATCAGTCCATCACCAGGAATCCATCTCGAGTCAGGGAGAAGGTTCTACAGCTCCCACAAAATCAAAATCCAGTCAAGGGGGAGAAACAAAAGGTCCCAAAACCAATCGGATCGGTTTAGTGACCACTTTTCCAGGGGCTGCCCCAATTGACCACAAAGAGAGGTCTTCATCGACGCCGGAAGACTCAGATGCCGTCTCTCAAGGGGCAAGCAGAGTTTCATCTTCCCCAACTGAAACAGAGGGATCCACACAGAGAAAGCTGGAGGCGTCCGAATGTCCTCGTTGGCCCTCTCCCTGTCCTTCTCCCTCTCTGCACAATTCCTCGGTGGAGAGCCAGAGTGCAAAAGAAAATGAGAATGAGAAAGAAGGTGACGTCAGGAAACAGGACCCGGCCTCAGAGGGCTGCAATGAGAACAAGCGCAGCAGAAGGAAGAGCCTGCCCTCGTCTCCCCAAATTAATTCAAATTTCAAAGAAAGACCAGCAAGTTTGTCGACAGACAGGCACAGCAGGCAAAAGAATCAGATTCCCCAATTTCCTTCCAAAATGCTTGCCACTCAAGTTTCCCCTTCCACCAAATCAAGGAACATCCCCGAAAGCACAACACCGAAACAATTCAGGTTTCCAATCACAAGAAGAGCACAGGACAGGGACACCTCGAGTGCCGAAGTCATCAACAGAAAAACAAGGACAAGAAGCACAACGGAGAGGCAAATAAATCCGGACAGTTCTTATCTCAACAGGATGGTGTCGAACACAGGCCTTCTCTGCTATGTGCGCACTCGCACCTCTCCCAGTCCTATTCCGACCTCTCCCAAAAGCCCGCTTTCCAAAAGACTCACAGAGCCACCACAGGCCGATCGTACAGACAGCCAAAACCTTTTGTCTTCCCCGCCTGACAATGTTTCGGAAAACCCGCAACCTTCAGAGAAAGAGAAGGAGACAGAAATGCGAAACGAAGAAGCAGGAGGGAAAGAGAAAGAGAAACCGAGTGAAAGGGAATCTCCAAGAAAAGTTCAACAAGCGAAAGAAGGAGTGAACATAAAAGCAAAGGAAACGAAGACCGCAAGAGAAAGAGAGAGAGCAAACAGATCTCCAGCTCGGAACGCTCGAGCCAAAGCGGTGAGTGGGACAGGCCTGATTCCCTTCCTTCGTTCATTCATTGATTGATTTATGTGTTCGCTCGTTTTTTCAAAACTTTCTTCGTTATTTCTGTCATTCAATTAATTGCTGCCGCCCTTGTCGTCGCTCCCTCCTGTCTGGTGAGGTTTCGTCTCGTGCGTTCTGTCTCTAAGTGTATGTATATATGTATATATGTATGTGTGTGTGTGTGTGTGTGTGTGTCTGTATGTATGTGTGCGTCTGTGTGGATGTATGTGTGCCCGTGTGGGTATGTATGTATGTATGTATGTATCTCTCTCTCTGTGTGTGTGTGTGTGTGTGTCTGTGAGTGAGTGAGTGTGTGTGTGAGTGTGTGTGTGTGTGTGTGTGTATGTATGTATGTATGTATCTATGTATGTGTATGTGCGCGTCTGTAAAAACAGCCATGTGCTCTCGCGCCATATGTATGTATGTATGTATCTATCTATCTCTGTATGTGTATGTGCGCGTCTCTAAAAACAGCCATGTGCTCTCGCGCCATGTGCTCCTCTGTCTGTGCGTGTTTAGTGAATTGTACGGCTTCCTTGTTTTCTCATGACCTCGTGGGTGAAAGTCAAGAAGAATCCGTGGGCTTTTCGTACTGCGCTGTATAGATTCGGTCGTTCATCTGACTGTAAAGTTCTTCTCAAGCCTCCCTTGGGGTCTTCGGTATTGCTCTCCTCCGCTCTTTTCTTCTTTCCCCTTCTCTTCTCCAATCCAATGAGGGATCAAACTTCTTCCCTGAAGAAATCATGGCTCATCTCTGAAGGCCTGCATATCATTCGTCTGTTCTTCTTTCACTTTTATTTCTCGTCCCTTGACCCGCAGGCGAGAGAAGCCTTTGTGTCCAGACTTGCCAACGCACGTGCAAGCAGGATCAGGGAGCGGGAGTCCTCCAGTCAATCTGCAGCAGGGGTGATGAATCAGTTTGGAGGGGGGGATCAGCCAGAAGGGGTAGAGGGGGGAGACGGCAGTCTAGGAGGCGTCCTTACTGGACAGGGGACGAGAATTTCCGCCTCCTACTACAAGACGTATAGAAAATTTAGCGATGCGGCAGACGCTGCTCGGATTGCAAAAGGTGGGCCTTTTCGGGGGTCGCATTTTTTTCCCTGAGTGCTCGTTCTTTTTTTCCCCCCTTCCACGTCGCATCCAGTTTTTGTGCGCTTCGTATAGTGCATGATCTAGTTGAATCCTTGTGAACGCTTTCCGCTTCAAAGGCACCTCATCTCTTCCCACACAGCGGAGACCAATTCTCCTTCCTGTGTTTCCCCACGAAGGTCAGACAGATTTCTGTGACCATTCATCCGATTTCCCCTCCCGCTTTGATTCCTCGGTGGCCTGCGTTTGAAATTCCTTTTCACCGTCTATCTGTGCTTCCCCTTCCATTGCAGCACGATCTCAAGCAAGTTCCTCCTACTGTTTTGGGCCCTCTCCTCGAGACGCATCAAACCCCTTCACAGGAAGGCGGAGAGGGAACAACGACACCGAAAAGGACAGGGAGGGACTAGGGTTAGACAGAAGATCACCAGAATCGCCCGTTCGACGTCATTCCACTGCCCCTCTCTCTCCGACAACCCCCAGACAGACGTCCAGGAACTCTCTCTTCTCTTCCAGGAGAAACGTTTCTTCCCCCTCGCGCATGGGAAGAGAAAGGGGATCGAGGAGCCCCCGCAACCCCCTTGCCGTCCATGACGGAAACGAAAAACATCCACGCATATCCAATTCAGTGCCAGAAGAAACAGAGGTTGCCATGCCATCTCCTCTCCCATCTCCTCGGCAGAGAAGAAAGAAGAATGCTGGTCAGAATCGAAGAAGACCGCCGGGACCGGCAAAGAGCCCACGCAAGCACCGATCAGACAGGTACGCCTCAAAGGAAACCGAACAAACGGAAGCAACCCCCTCACCTCCCGTCCGAATCACAGAAGAACCCCCCCCCTCCCCGAGCCCTCCCACAGAGGGTGGACAAACTACGAGAGCGCGGGGAGCGAAGGCGGAGGACGGACGCTCTCTGGATGACTCTCTCGTCCTTTCGCATCGAGAAAGAGAGAACCAACAGCCCCCCTCCTCTCCCCCCTATTTCTCAGGAGAGAGAAGATATTCATCCAGTGTGCCGTCGGGGCGTTCTAGGACAGCTTTGGGGGCTTCTCGGGAAGAGTCAGTGGCTAACAGTGAGTCCGTGTGCCGAAGAAAAGAGGAGGACTTTCCCGATGTGTGCAAAGTCCAGCTGACAGACTCGCACGGAACTCAAAAAACCATCCTTTGTCGAGACGTTGACTCGGTGCCTGCACAGATTCGGGAGGGCAGCCAGATCACTTCATCTTTTTCACCTGCCAATCAAGCAGGCGTCGTTCAAAAACATGGAGGAGAGAGGGAAAGAGAACGCGGGAAAAGAGAAGACCCCAAAAAGAATGAAAGTGCAGCTGTTGCTCCACCTTCTCTGCAAGGCAGTCGGAGCCCCCTCGAGCCTCCCTCCTCATGCGGTTCGACAGGTCAGCGCGCCCTCCTGCAAGACTACCTCAGCAAGTGCGCAAGTCTCCGCAATCAGCTCTTTCTTCAGCTGCGCACCTTGCAACAGGTACAGAGAGGGTCGGGCTCCGAGAGTCAAGGGCAATGACTGATCATGTATAAATCACAGTATAATCGCCGGACGGCTGCCTCACTCTTCCTTCTCAGTCATGAGCGCTGGCTTCACAGACACAGCGACCTTGCATGCAAGAGTAAGGATGGATTGAGTTGCCATCATTCTCACGGATGCCTGATTTGTTGATGACTGAAGTGGCTACGTTGTACATCCTGATCACTCATTGGCCAAGGAGTTCGATCATGATTCGCAAGCTAGTTCGCAAGGCACCGCCGCCGGCCGCACCGGAATCGGAAGTTGTCCGATGGAATCGACTGGTGACTCCTAGGGTGACTCTTATATTTCTGATCATTCACTCTTTAATTCTGCTCACCGCGTTGAATGTATGAAAGCCTGTAGTTCAAGCAGCCTGAGCGGTTACAGTATTTCCTTACTAGCAACTTGTGGCAAGCCTGAACGCATTAGCACATGTATCTTAAGATACATACCTATAAAATCGTAACTCTATTGAGCACAACGGCGTACTTTGAATTTGAAAATTAAACTTGCTGAATTGTTTTAGCTTCTTGTTTTTGATTATGCCTGACTTATCATACACCAAACACTTGTATATGATTCAATAATTTAATTATGCATTTAGTACAATTAGTTTATTATTAAATTAATCTAGGCTCGGATTCAATATATATTATATTTCAGATAAAACGCTAATATAATATAATGTAATATAATATAATATAATGTAAACTTAATATAAGTTGAATATGGGAAGATAAAGATTCGGTTGGAGGAGATGAGTTAGAGAATGAAGATCCGGCCTACAAAATCTGATAATAACGCATCTCTTTAGTTGATAAGGCGGTTTTTGAAAAGGATTCAGCGGGACGTTGCTCTGTCCAGATGAAAGATATGGTTGAATCTAGGGTTGAATTACGAGGGAAAGAAAGACAAACACGGACAAATTTATATAGATGTTATATCATATTATATTATATTTATATTATTATATTAGGGAAAGTCTAAAGATATATATATGTATATATTGAATCCAAGCCTAGAAATTAATGAAAAATAGTGTAAAACTGTGGGTGTGAAACCTACTAAGTGTAAAACCAAATGATATCTAAGGATATCCGATCAGCAGAGTAACAGTTCGACCCTAGGTTCCACCAACTGATCATAACAGAAGCAGTCTCATCACTTCTCTCTTTTTCTTAGAAGCTCGCAGACTAGCTTGTAGAACTTCTTATGTAGGTCGTTCCTAGGCCCTGCACTAAAAAATTAAAAAAAAAAATTAAGGACCTCATTTTTTTTTTTTTTAATTTTAGAATTTCAGAATAAAATCAAAATGAACTTTAAACTAGACTTTAAATTTATATCAGTTTAGTTTAATTACTCTAGTAGAATGATTACTAGAATGATTGATGGAAATAAAGAAGCAAACTATAGGAAGTAAAGTAATAATCATCATGCAGACATGATGTGACTTGACATAACACTGTCCTACATTGGATCGAACTCTCTTTACGACGAGAAGAGTACTACAAAGCTAGCTAGCTACGAAGAGTAACCAAAAGATTATTACGTACTGTCGAAAGATACATGCACCACTTCTGATTCAATTGTCAGGATGGAACGAGACGGAACCATCTTCCTGCCAGTGTAGCTTGCGCTGGCGCCTGCTGCTTGCTTGCTGTCCGAAAAGACCACTCCGGACCACAGTGACTCCCTCCTGCCGGTTCATCCATCCATCCACCCATCCACCTGGTCATCCATCCATCCATCCATCTATCCTCACTCGATCAGAAAAAAACAGAAAAAGAGATACAAAGAGATGAAACGAGACGTAACTATCCCTCCTCACTCTCTATAACTCCATGCATCCATCCATCCATCGATCAGCATCAATCTCTCCTCACTCTCCATGACTTCATTCATCCACCCATCTATCCACATCCCTAGCATTCATCCCTTCTCACTCCATAACTTCATCCATCCCTGAAAATCATTCATTCCATCCCCCACTCACTCAAAAACGACCGCAGGGGGGCAGAAAGAAAGGGCAAAATTGGCTGGGCTTAATAAGACTAAAAACTAAGAAGCCCCAGGCCACAAACAAAAGAAACGGAAGGAAAAAGCCAAAATATGGGCGAAAGCGAGAAGGCCTAAACGCAAGCAAAACTGATAAGACTACATTCTCACTTAGTACCGCGGCAAAACATGTCCACCAGTCTCTAAATGTATCCCTTCATCGCATTTTTGATCTTGAAGCAGTCGGTACTAGATCTAAAGATGGTGTCCTTGATCTTGCTGCGCTGAGCGCGGAGCTTCGTTTTCTATAAAACACTCCGGGAGTCAGGCAACTTCTTTATACAGCCTCTGGAAGCAGACTTGTACGTGAACATGATGGTAGCCTAAGGGGACTTTGTGTTAGAGATGGCCTTAATCTTGACGGCAAACAGGACTTCATTGTAGTGTTTGCCCACGTGCTCAACAACGTATAGCCATGAATAGACATTAGACATTTCCTTTCTTCATGTGTTCATGAGAGAGCCGAATTAAAAAATGATGCCGCGCTTGAGCTTGGACAGCGTTACAGAAAAGTGAGGGTAGGGGTGACTGAAGAGATGAAGGAGAAGCAAGAGACCTCCGCAGACAGCAGTGTTAAAGAGAAAAAAAAAACTAAAAAAGAAGTGAAACGGACTATAGGTTTTAGTGTATATACATGTTTTTAAAAAAATATACTTTACAAGCATCTTAACTTATTCTATTTTTAAATTTATATGGGTGCCCTCTGCAGACCTCTGAAGACCTAGCTGAAGTGCTTTAGTTATGTAAAATTCTAAAAAAAAAAAAAATAGGCCTCCCGTTTTTTTTTTTTTTAAGAATTTTTTAGTATGAGGACTAGGGTTGTTCAAAGAGTGTATATCCAGGTTTTTTGACTACTCGCGTTATTTCGTATTCTCTGACACTATCTGGTATGCGGCACCGTACGCCGCTTAGCGTATGCGTGCCTCTCTCTATGCTTTTTAAACAGCAGACTGAGCAAAACCTGCTACAGGAATACAAATTAAGGTTCAGTTTGTCACAAAATTTAAGGTTGTGAAATAAATATCAAAAGACTCAGCTAGTAGAGACTCAGGCTATAAAAAGACCTTGCAAGGCTTTTACTCCTTCTCACACCTCCGTCTTCTGCGGCCTTAAGGATGTTTTAAAGTTCTTAATGATTCGAATTTGTACAAATCATGAAAGCTATTTGCTGTAAGCTAGAAATGGCTAGAAGTCTGTCTTCAGCTAGTAGTATGGCGGTTACCCTGCATAATGACTATTTAATGTATGATTGACCATGAATAGCTTTGAATACATTGACCATATAACTAATTCTGCACCTGTACGTGCAAAGCACGTACACGTATGTACTTAATTTCTTAGTTAGTCAGTATATAAGCTGTCAGTGTCTTTTTATCGATCAGCAATGGAGTTTAAAAGGTGAATGTCTTGAAAGGCTTCGCAAACGTATAAGCTAGCTTAAACTTTTAGGCTTAAAGGTGAGTGCCTTAACTTTAATGCCGCAATATAATTTTCTAATTCTTTCAATTTATTCAGAATATTCCGTCACCCCCCCAACCTGCCGTACGAGTCTTTACAAAAAATGAGAAAAAATGTTGCACTTTTAGCGGAAAGTCGTGCACTTGAGTAAAGGAGCCGAAGTTTCTTACTGCCACCGCATAAGCCGATCCGCTGTGCCAGACTTACTTTTGCGCGCAAGGCGCGCGCGATCTGGCTTGTTAATTAATAAAATTGTACTGTTGGATTTCGGTGCTCCATGGCACATGCACGTCTCGATACATGCAGCATGCATGCAATGCACAATTTATTGATCGAGTATATATATATAATAGACCAGAGCATTAGGCCTGTATGACCTGATATCCCCTTGAAAGGAGTTGTTACCAGCTTCTGCAGCGGTTCATCGAGTCGTCAATTGTCAAGCACTCCATACGGGAAAGAACAGAAAGCGAGGCGAGGCGTGACAGTCCTCCTGAATCAACATCCTGTTCACCATATCCACACACCAATCGAAATAGAAACTGTCCCCGAGCCCTGTCGGGTACTCTGGTAGGACTGGAGAGGATCTATCTCCTGACGATGTGGGGCGTGAATCCTTCTTCTTGGACAATTGTGCTTTTTGTTTTGGGTATTCTAGCAGGAGTGCGAGAGGTCCCTGCAGAGACGCTGAGACGGGCTCTCCACAGGGCCCCCTCTGAGAGCGGAAGCTCGCCCACCTCAGTGCTCGAGCAGCGACAGACTGAGTTTCTGTACACAAAAGCTGTATGCTTCGGATGGGTGAGGTGCGCGAACGGTCACGAGTACGAGTTGTCCCCTTCAGGCTGAAAAAAAGTTATGTGACCCTGTTGCCACCTTAAACCACTGGTATTCAGACAGTTTTCAGTTCGCGACGGCAGATGCAAAGCGATCGTGCAAGTATAAAGTGGGGAAAGTTTGCTTCGCTGAGAAGAATGGGTTGGATTACATATCCGAGTTGAGCTGCGTTCCTGTCGGTCCCAGTGAATTCGGGGAAGACTTAGTCGAAGCGCGGGATCAGGCGGAGCGCCTGTGGAAGGGGGGAGACGGGGGAGTGGATCCGGGGGACGACCGGGAGGACCCAGGAGGCCCTGGGGTGCCCGGAGCCTGATTGTCAGCGTGAGCTCTCTAGGTCAGCGTTCCGGAGACAACAAGGAAGGCGACGGTATGGAGCAATTCTATCGCGCCAATGAAAATATATTTGTATCACTGGCAGGTAGGTCAACCACCGTGCATATGAGGAGAGCTAGACAGAGCACTGCTGAATGCATATGGACTGGGGAAGGAAGCAACCATTCAATGGTGACGATTGAGGATGCCATTGGGTGGGACGTTACAGAAATCGTGTCCATGCAGACACCAAGTTTTTTTCATAAAGTTGTTCGAGATTCGGCGTGAGAATCTTTTGTGGCAGGCACAACAGCATTGCAGCCCCATATTCAATTTCACTCATCCTGGCTGAGAAGCTCTGCCCAAAATCGTACTCCAGATTAATTTCAGTCAGAAGCACCGTTGGATTGGTTGAGGAGGTATCAACTATACATGTCAAACTTACAGTCAAAGTAAATCAAAGCATACGCGCGTGTGTGTGTGTGTGTGTGTGTGTGTGTGTGCCTGCGTGCATATATGCCTGTGTGCCTGCGTGCATATGTGCCTGTGTACCTGCGTGCGTGTGCGTGTGCGTGTGCGTGTGCGTGTGTGTGTGTGTGTGTGTGTGTGTGTGTGCCTGCGTGCATATATGCCTGTGTGCCTGCGTGCATATGTGCCTGTGTACCTGCGTGCGTGTGCGTGTGCGTGTGCGTGTGCGTGTGTGTGTGTGTGTGTGTGTGTGTGTGTGCCTGCGTGCATATATGCCTGTGTGCCTGCGTGCATATGTGCCTGTGTGTGTGTGTGTGTGTGTGTGTGTGTGTGTGTGTGTGTGTATGTGTGTGTGTGTATGTGTGTGTGCGTGCGTGCGTGTACGTTGATGCGAGCGAGTGAGTAAGCGAGCAAGCGAGTGAGCAAGCGTGAATACCTCATTGGTAAATTCTTCTGAATTTGAAATTTTTATACTAAACTCTTTTAAATTCCTTTAAATGATTTTACAAATTATTGGTTTTTCATTGATTTATTATCAATTTTCCGAAATGATGATCCGCGTGTATTATAACTTAATTAATAAAACACTTTTTAAAAGTTTAGCAAAATTTGAGGTTATTGTGTTGTAGTAGGAGACGTGGGGATGGGGTGATTGGAGAGATGGATAGTAAGGAGGGTATGGCGAAGGCAGAAAGAAGCAAGGAGCAATAGTAGAATAGGGAAGTATTAAGGCATGGCAGACTCCTGAGCTAGCAAGGCGGAGGCCTCGGCCTGCAGGGCCCCGGAAAGAATGTAGCAATAATAGGCATGCGAGGGGCCCGGAAAAGCGTGAGTCTAGGCCGAATTACAGAGTGTGTAATTTGAAATTACGGATTATGTAATTTGAGAGTCTAGACCGAATTACAGATTGTGTAATTTGAAATTACGGATTATGTAATCTGGGAGTCTAGGCCGAATTATAGATTGTATAATTCGGAATTACGGATTGTGTAATCTGAGAGTTTAAGCCGAATTACATATTGTGTAATTCAAAATTACGGATTATGTAATTTGGGAGTTTAGGCCGAATTACAGATTGTGTAATTCGGAATTACGGATTGTGTAATCTGGGAATTTGGGCCGAATTATAGATTGTATAATTCGGAATTACGGATTGTGTAATTTGGGGAATTTAGGCCGAATTACAGATTGTATAATTCGGAATTATAGATTGTATAATTTCGGAATTTAACCTGAATTACAGATTGTGTAATTCGAAATTACAGATTATGTAAATCAGGAACTCAGATTGAATTATAAATTGTATAATCTGTATCAAATTATAAAAATTAGGAATTATAAAATATTTGTAATTCAACGAAAATGTACTCAGAATTAAGAATACAACTCAGAATTCTAAACTTTTGACCGAATTACAAATTTTGTAATTTATGATTACAAAATCTGTAATATCACTTAAACTCGATCATCCGCCTCTTAGCTTATCTAGCTTCCCAATCTAGCTTAGCACTGACTACTAGCAATCAAACAGGAAAGAAACATTCTATTCTACTCTTTTATACGCAACGGAATCCAGTTAGTCTTACGCACAAGTCCTTCAACGATTTTGTGACTTCTTAGGCTAATCGGTGCCTTGGAAGTATGAGAGAACATGTAGTAACGAATCACTAATGGATTTTCGTGCAGAATGTGACCTCCTCTTTTGCCGTTTGTTATTCGGGGGAACACCGGGAAGCATTTATTAATTCGGTAAGTCGTTTGACCTTTGAAGGGCTAAAGTGCAATTAGAGAGAATGCCTATTGCCGTTCTATCGTAATATACTAAATTATACTAATAGAATCGATTAAAATGCGGTACAATGATGATGATGACATGCACTAGATCATGCAGTTGACTTCCTCCCATCTCTTTCTGTATCTATCCTCTCCGTTTTTGAGTTAGACGTAGTCCTCTGATCTACTTCCCAGATTCAATTGACAAACCTCTTTTATGTTTTCCAGATATGTGTAAAAACGAAGAAGAGTCCGACTGATTGCTTCTGTCCGTCCAGGTAAGAAACTGAAAGTTAGTGATCACTCATGACTTCGACTTTCTCCTCTTGCCTTGGAGAGACGTACACGCATACATATGGAGCATAGTTGCCTCTCTTCCCATTTTTCATGAACTTTCCTTCTCTCCTTTTCGTGTGAAGTCTCCTCCCTTTTCCCCTTTTTACCTGTAATATTCATTTCCGTCAGTCTTTTTCTATGCTTCTGTTTCGATTCTTCCCATTTTTCGCTTCCCACCTTCTCCTATCTATTTGATCAGAGCGCAGAAAAGAAGACCAAAGAAGACATGCAGGGAAAAGAAGAAGAGAGAGAGAGAAAGAGAGAGAGAGAAAGAGAGAGAGAGAGAGAGTCTCCGAGAGAGAAAGATATCAAATTTTTTTTTTCTTCCAAGAGGGACAGCATCCGGGGGACGGTACCCGTTTTCATGGGCGCCCCCCATCCCCCCTTCTCTTCCTTTCCTTCAAGAGAGAGAGAGCTGTGATATGTATTTAACTATCAGTTATCTGTCTTCCCCGAACCTCCTGTCACCCCCTAGTTTTGTCTTTCCCACACTTTTTTTTTCCTTCCTCCTTTTTCCTTCTATTCCGAGGGCCCTTTATCCTTCCTAAGGGGTGATGGTTTCCCCCAGTTGAATGATTCTGTATACACCCCTGCTTCCCCTGCATCGAGGACAGAACAGCTCTCCCTCCTCTATAACTCCTTCTACCGTGTCTACTACTGCTACCACCATCCCCGTATAGAGACGTCGGAATACGGGTACATCCCTGTATCTCCCCGGACAGGCCCCCGTGCATAGACTCTGTCTGACCCGTACCGTCTCTCCATCAGGTTTTCTCCTGATTTCTGCATATCTGTTGGGAGGGGAGGGCAAAGCTGCTGTAGTGCTATTCATGCCGGGTCCAAAAGTGTCTGCACGGATGGCTGAGCAGACAGCAATAGCCGACGGGGGCATAAAAAGGCTGGAGGCTGTACTAACCGCCCGGAGGGGATTGTTGGGGGCTTCTCCATTCATGACACCCATTCCCTCCCCTTCTGTCTGCTGCTGTGCCCCTTCCCTCGTCTGTGTCTCTTCATCAATGGAGGTATCCGAGAAGATAGGGCTGATGCCATTGGTTGTACCCAGGAGAAGGTTAAGCAGAGGGAGTGGTTGCCCTGTTTTCATGGGTCTTATATTCTGGGCGTCTAACAGTGTCCCAGTCCCCCGATAGATAGAGGGAAGCCCCTCACCAGAGAAACCATCAGATCAAACCCCGGCCCAGGAGCAACCGTGCTCCCACACCGCCCCTCTAAATTGCAACCGAATCCCGGTAGTGTTAGAAATCTCCACAGAGCTGCAGGAAGTGCATGCTGGGCGGAAGGGGAGCAGAACGGAGGGATGCCGAAATAATTTGGGTCCGGAGTTCCAGAAGATTTCTACGACAGAGGATTCAAACCTGTCCTCCGCATCTCAAGTGGAAGAAGGATGGCTGTTGTCTGCCCCGGGACAGTCTGGGAGTCCTGCGCCTGTCTCTGCCCTGCATGATACTTCCTCGCGACCTCCTCTTTTGTTTTCCAATCCTTAACCCCCTCCTCTTCAATAGTTGGCAAAGTGTCATCGACTCTCGCTTGACGCTGCCGCGGTCTGTGCATGACATCATTGTCAATGACATCTGTCTCTGCCACCTTCTCGCTCCCAGACTGTGTGATTGGCTGAGAGTTTACTTCCGTGCCCAAATTTTACATTTGCTGAGCGGATCTTTTTGACCCCCTTTCTGTATCTGCAGCCAGGGAGTCTTCTATTTCTTGTTCGAGGGCGAGCGATGCCTCCACTGTATCGAGGGAGACAGGGATATCGAGGGTGCTGTAGTGCTGAGGGTGGAAGTTCTCAGGGGGTGCCCCCTCCTGGAGATTAGCGGTCAGTTGGGGGTGGTCAATCGGAAAGGGAGGGTTCTCGACAGTTGGAACCATAGAGGACGGAGGGATCGAAGATATAGTTGCAAGTGCCGCATTCCCTCCTGCGACAGCAAGCAGTGATTTGACGATCATCTCAGCAGTGAACTCCATAATCGTGTTGATATCTGCTGCTGTGGCTGGAGGCAGTGGAGGATGAGGTTGAGGTTCAGGTTGAGGCGCCTGCTATTAACAATGTTCACTGTCTTAAAAAGAATCCTATTCAGACTGTGCCAACGCACACGCCAACGCATCGATCTGTACCTGCAGAAATCTGCCCGCTGGCCAGACAACCCTCTGCCAGACGAACCAGTAGTCCTCGTTTTCGATTAGGACCTCCCCGGTGGGAGTGGTGTGAGGCGCCCCTGAAAACGGGTACCATCCCCCGGATGCTGTCCCTCTTGGAAGAAAAAAAAAAATTGATCTCTTTCTCTCTCGGAGACTCTCTCTCTTTCTCTCTCTCTTCCTCTTTTCCCTGCATGTCTTCTTTTCTCTTCTTTCTTTCTTAGGGCTTATTTTTTTTTTTTTCCTTATTCGTTTCCTTTTAAGTCAAGTGTGCACTGGGCAATGGGGATCAATGGGGCAGGGAAAAGCTGACAGTGACGGGCCTCAGGCTGGAATGAACAATACAAAGACTTCCTCGGAAAAAGGATTGTGTATGTACATGGATCTTATGGGTCAAATACATGGTGAATGCATGACATGTTAATGGGTGACGATAATTGTGAAGTATGTTCAAGTTGCATATCATGGGAATCATATGGACCGACGCGCGCGATACTTTCACAAACAGAAAAAAGAAAATAGAGGGAAGAAATAAAACGAGAAAGAAAGAGAACGGAGGGGAAATACTAGGGGAAACAGAAAAACGGGATGGACTCGGATGGGGAGAAGAAGGAGAAAAAGAGGAAAAATCGAGATTTGACCTGCAGACAGGTTAAGCGACCAGAGGTATACGATTAAAAGGAGTAAAAAGAGGGAGGCAACAAGAGGGAAAATTGGGGGCAGGAATAGGGGGAAAAGTCAAGTTTGAGCAGCCCATTTCATGACTCTTTGGACCGATTCGGAAATATCTTTTCTTGTTTCCTTCTCTCTCTCTTTCTCTTTCCCCCTTTCTTTCTTTCTCATTTTTTTTTCTCATCCCGTTTTATCAGATCATTCTTCTTTTCTCTCAATGAGCTTTTTAAACGATGCCACGTTCTGCGCTTTGATCAAATAGATAGGAGAAGGTGGGAAGCAAAAAATGGGAAGAATCGAAACAGAAGCACTGAAAAAGACTGACGGGAATGAATATTACAGGTAAAAGGGAGAAAAGGGAGGAGACTTCACATAAAAAGAAGAGAAGGAAAGTTCATGAAAAACGGGAAGAGAGGCAACTATGCTCTATATGTATGCGTGTACGTCTCTCCAAGGCAAGAGGAGAAAGTTGAAGTTACGAGTGATGACTTCTAACTTTCGGTTTCTTACCTGGACGGACAAGAGCAATCAGTCGGACTCTTCTTCGTTTTCACACATATCTGGAAAACATAAAAGAGGTTTGTCGATTGAATCTGGGAAGTAGATTATAGGACTACGTCTGACTTAAAAACGGAGAGGATGGACACAGAAAGAGATGGGAGGAACTTTTTTTCAAGTCAGCTGCATGATCTAGTGCATGTCATCATCATCATCGTACCGCATTTTAATCGATTGCATTAGTACACTATAATAGAACGGCAATAGGCATTCTCTCTAATTGCACTTTAGCCCTTCAAAGGTCAAACGACTTACCGAATTAATAAATGCTTCCCGGTGTTCCCCCAAATAGCAAACGGCAAAAGAGGAGGTCACATTCTGCACGAAAATCCATTAGCAATTTTGTTGAATTTTTGACAAATTTAAATTAATAAAAATAAATTTATTAATTTTTGAAATAAAGGCCCGAAGGGCTGCCAAAAAAATTCCTAAAGGAGTTTTAATAAGAAGGGCGAGGCATGATTAAGGCAAAGGAACCCCTAAGGAGAGATGACCTCACTGAGGTTGGACTCTCTGGAGAAAGGATAAACAGCGGAAAATGTGAACGCGAGGGAGAGGGGAAAGATAAACAAAACAACTAAAAATACTCGCTTCTGGTGATTAACTGACTGAAGGCATATTGAGGAAAACCCAAATCTCGGGCATCAAGTTGCAGAGACAAACGAAGGGTGAAAGGTGGCGATCCTTTCCTTGTTCTTCCACAGCTGACTGCAAAAGGAATCATAACAGACAATAAAAGTATACCCATAACAAAGGAGAAGTGAAGTCAACGGAGGAATCATGAGTGTTGGAAACAGAATAAGTAGCAAGCACCCAAGCAGCCCACCCCTGGTTGATATGAAGAAAAGAACAAGAAGGAAAGAGGGGAAAGCAGAAAGAGGAGGAACAGAACAAAGAAGAGAAGATGGAAAACAGAAACCGGAAAAGAAACTTAAATAACTATATTAGGAAATAAGGAGGGGGCGTAAGCAGCGTAAGGAAAGAGAACGGATGGGAAAAAGAAGCCCTCAAATGCCCGTGGAACTGTCCCAACGGCAAGACTTTCAAGTATAGGAAGAAACAGAAGGAAGTCTTAGAGACAGAATAACAGATGGCGTGAGGTTTTAAGTAGGGGGGAACGACATACAAATAACAAAAAGGGAAGGAGGTGACGTAACAACTGCAGAAGTATGGATGAATTACGTATCGACACCTATGGGTAAAAAAAAAAGAAAAATGAAGGCACGTCAATTGGAAAAGGGGATTGGGCTGACCGGATCGGACAAAGACGGAAATGTTAGGAGAGGTATAAGGGCCCACATGTTGTAGAGAAATGAAAGGCCTGCAGACAACACCACGGGTTGGACAGGATAAGTCATAGAAGACGGAAAGAGAAAGGCACCGGAGGGAAAGGTTCAGATGTCTGGACTCGATGCGAGAGGGCATAAGTCATCGCAGAGTGAATGGAAGCCAAGAAGCAAAAGAGGAGGCAATGAAGTCAATTGGAGAATGGGTAGTCGGAAGTCATCTTAGATGAAGGGGAAGAAGGTCATGCAAGGTGGAGACATGAAGGGAACAACTGAAGGATACCAAGAGGAGAGATGGGGAGTACTGAAGGAAGTGTGGAACACAAACCTGTCTCAGGCTTGAGAAAAGGAGCCATGAAGTTCCATTCGCCTTCTCGGGAAAGGACGATAACGACATGGACATCTGCAAGTAGAAAGGGGAGTCAAGGAGCTAAGGAATCAGAGGAGACGGCATACCGTTCAAGGTACCATGGATGGATACTAACCGGAGACGCCGAGGAAAGCAAACTCACCCTTTCTCCGAGACACTAATCCACGGCCAGGCAAGCAGGAAGGGGAAGAGAAAGACTGCGTGTGGAGGGAAGGCGACTGCCTGAAGGAGGAGTCTTCAATTCCCGACAGGGGGAGGAACAAGACGGCAAATCTTCGGAGGAGACGGCTTGAAGCTCAAAGCATCAACAGGAAGTGTAGACCTCAGATAAATGGCTGTGCAACGCCGTCTTGAGTAGGGGGGACATATTGTATTGTAGTAGGAGACGTGGGGATGGGGTAATTGGAGAGATGGATAATAAGGAGGGTATGGCAAAGGCAGAAAGAAGTAAAGAGAAATAGTAGGATAGGGAAGTATTAAGGCATGGCAGACTCCTGAGCTAGCAAGGCGGAGGCCTCGGCCTGCAGGGCCCCGGAAAGAACGTAGCAATAATAGGCATGCGAGGGGCCCGGAAAAGCGTGAGTCTAGGCCGAATTACAGAGTATGTAATTCGGAATTACGGATTATGCAATTTGGGAGTCTAGGCCGAATTACAGATTGTGTAATTTGAAATTACGGATTGTGTAATCTGGGAGTCTAGGCCGAATTACAGATTGTATAATTTGGAATTACGGATTGTGTAATCTGGGAGTTTAAGCCGAATTACAGATTGTGTAATTCAAAATTATGGATTATGTAATCTGGGAGTTTAGGCCGAATTACAGATTGTGTAATTCGGAATTACGGATTGTGTAATCTGGGAATTTTGGCCGAATTACAGATTGTGTAATTTGGAATTACGGATTGTGTAATTTGGGGAATTTGGGCCGAATTACAGATTGTATAATTCGGAATTATAGATTGTGTAATTTCGGAATTTAACCTGAATTACAGATTGTATAATTCGAAATTACGGATTATGTAAATCAGGAACTCAGATTGAATTATAAATTGTGTAATCTGTATCAAATTATAAAAATTAGGAATTATAAAATATTTGTAATTCAACGAAAATGTAATTTTATGAAAAGATCTCAGAAATCGACGAAAACCATTTAAAAAAACAAAATCAAAGGATTGTGTTGGATCGAAAAACTTAAGAATACAACTCAGAATTCTAAACGTTTGACCAAATTAGAAATTTTGTAATTCATGATTATAAAATCTGTAATCTCACTTAAACTTGATCATCAGCCTCTTAGCTTATCTAGCTTCCCAATCTAGCTTAGCACTGACTACTAGCAATCAAACAGGAAAGAAACATTCTATTCTACTCTTCTATATGCAACAGAATCCAGTTAGTCTTGCACACAAGTCTTTCAACGATTCTGTGACTTCTTAGGCCAATCGGTGCCTTGGGAGTACGACAGAACAAGGTGATTTTAGAAGCCAGTCCAAGGATTACCTGGTCATTACCATATTAATTTGAGTCTCTTCGGACATTTATGGAAAACCTAAGTATCATTTTAGTTAGGGTTTTTAGGTTTCAACTTTCAAACGAAAAAAAAAATAAACATTTTCTTTTAAATTAAGTTATATAGTCACGTTTTTTTCTAATTTTCAACTTTGAAGTTCCTTCAATTATTACACAATATTGATAAGGCGAAATGCAATGTCATACCTTCCAGGTCATTGTGTATATCCACTTAGAAAGCCATGACTGAACATAAGCCAAGAGGGCAGACTAGTTCCTAAAATTACTAAGCAGTCAACATGCATGGGAGAAATTATGTTACATAAGGTAGTAGAAGAACCATATACTATACTGTTATTATATTACTAATAGATTGAATTTATTTCAAGTGATCGATGCCAGTGGTGATGCTAGTGGTGATGTTGTGGCCCAACTTGTGGGGTGCGTCCTTCAAGCTCGACGTCAAGCCTACCTTGAAGCCTGACTCCGCCAGACTTTGTCATTGACTAGAACGAGCTTTCTCCACCAGAGGTGTTGCGATCACTCGCATTGCATCCGTTGGAGCTACTGTTGCAAAGGCGTCAATCCTGGCCGACGTAATGAGTTACCGTGGACCGTCCGAAGTGAACCTGTCTGTGTTCAGATTCACTGCCAACGGATCCTCGCAAAGGATTGATGCAGGGTTGATGTCAGAAAATAGATTGCTCAGCTTCATTGCTGCCAGCGGTACTTCAGTCAGAGGGTTTTCCACGGGCTTGTGGTTTTCTTTGAAATTCGGAGACAACTTATGCAGAGAAGTGTTCTGCTTCCCGGATCCCATTCGCTGCTTCAATGCCTCCTTTATCTCTTCCCAAGCTTCGATTCTCTCCTCTTTCAAAACCTCCAACAACTGTTCTTTCCCTTCTTCCTCCAGTTCTATCTCCTCCCTGACTTTTTTCAAGAAATTCTTGACATCGTCTTCAGAGCCCCTCTCCTCAAACAAACGGCCCACTGCAGGCAGGAGCCATTGGAAAACAGCGGCGTTGAGCGGATGAAGAAACTTCCACTGCGCAACCTCTGGACTGTCGGATTTCTGTGCTATCCCGGCGACTCTGTCGGGAAAAGACGCCATCTCAAAGTTGAGGAGGTCAATGATTTCCTCGCTTAAGTCTTTTTTGGGCTCACCGAGGAGCTCGAAAACGAAATAACCAACAGCATCCCAGAGAATGAACTCAAAAAGCTCAAACCGGCCGTTCGCGGGATCCTCCATTGCTTTATTAAATCGCGCTTCTATCTTTTGGTCAGTGTAACGATCCCTTGTTCCGGTAGCGATCATTCCGGTGAGGGACCGGAGGAGCCGCTCAGGCTCTGTCGAAAATGTCAGTTGCTTTGGCAGTCCTATGCTTGAAAGGCTCTTGGTCATTTAGAGATCTACTAGGAGCACGAAGAGTTCAAAACGGTCAGACCACTCCCAAGGCTCGAGGGGCCAGGTTCGAAATGACCAACCATCTCCGTCGGTCTTCGTAGCGACTACTAAAGCTTCGAGCCTTCCGCAAGCTATCTCATACTCCCCCTTCTCCATCAAGAGAAGGACATCAAGGAGCCAGACGAGACGGCGGTCTTTTTCGAATCTCTCTTCTGTGGCTATGTTGGCTTCCACTGTTGCCATGCTGATTTTGGAGGCAATGCTGAGGTACCCTTCGGCCATCCTCAGGGACTTTTCTGTCCCTAATTCTTCCTACATCTCGCTCTTCGCTTCGAAGAAATCGACCAGGTCTTCGACGGGGAACGAACGGGGGAGGGACTCGGGAGAGAGGTCCGGGCAAGCGTCTGGCAGAGAGGACAGGGCGTCTGCGTCAATCTTCGGATTGCAGACCGGAAGGCGAGACACAAACTCGGGAGGCAACAGGGTGGCTGCCATGCCCAGACTCTCAGCCGCAGCCACACGGCGACCAAGAGCCCTTTCAGTGCGGGCTTTGCCAATGAGGGTTGTGAACAGACTGGCCCTCGAGTGGCCATCAACCTTCTCGTGTGGAAACTCTTTCATCACGTACACACCGGGAGTTGAGGAAATTTCCACTGCTGAGCCCCAGGCAGCGTCTGTAATGCCCTCAAAGATCGAGAGGGTTTTGGGGAGCATTTCGTTGAAAGGAGGAAAGGACAAAGCAAAGCTGGACATTGCAAGAAGGGAAAGAAGAGCCTCTCTTGCTCGGTTCTCGCTAAGAAAGTACCTGCTGAAAGACGCACGCACGACGCATTTCACATTTCCAGGTAAGAAGTTGAGCCAGGGCCTCATAAGCATGACGAAGCTTGAAGGTGGAAGAAATTTGTGGCACCTCAGCTCGAGATACCTTTTGCACAGTTCCGGTAAAAGTTTGAGCTGCCACTCTGGGTCTCTCCAGCAAAAGCTTCTCTGGATATGAACTACGACCGAGACTGCGGCTGCGAGATGGACACGCTCATCATAGATGACGCTGAGAAGGGAGCTCTTTGAAAATACAAACAAGGAAAAGCTAGAGCCTTCTTTTCTTACTAGGACGTATGGCCACTTTGTCTCGATCTCTTGCGCGAGCCATGGTCGAAGGATCCTCTCACTCCAATGGGACTGGAACACCAGCCGCTCAAACCAGAGGCAGAGCAGCATCAGAGCACGCAGCCCCTCATTCTCAATCAATGACCAAGGCTTACAGGACTCGGTGGCTAGAGTCTATCGGTGGAGAAATTCGACCTGGTGCATATTGCGGCCTGAGGGAGTGGGAACGCGACACAACATATCTTCCTGCTCCCATCTTTTCGTTCTTCGTCCCCAAAACAGGGCATGGGCCATGATATTGAAAGTCCGTTTCTGCCACATCCCTCCCTCATCCCCCTCTTTGTCTCGGCCTAGCTCGGTCCGCACGGCCAACTGCGTCAGCTCATGAATTCAATACCACGCCTTGACCTCCATCTCTTCGACAGGCATGCCAAGAGTCATGCCTGGCAGAGGTTTTTTGTCCTCGAGGCGGGTACAGACTGACTGTGCCTTCAGAGCGTTGAAGCAGGTGTCGAAGCTTCCGCTCTGAGGGCCCTCCCCCTTTGACCCTTGATCTTCGGCTTTGCACGTCTCGAACACCTGCATTCACATATGGTGTTGATACTAGCTGCATGTGCGTCATCTCACAATATCAAGGTATTCTCCATCCAAATTCAGAATGATGGAGAGGAATGGGAAACGATGGAGAGGAGTGCTTGTATTGAGAACATTCACTCAGACTCCTGAAAGACCGGCTATGATAGGCATTAAAACAGTTGACCGACCGTTTTGTAAACCTCGTAGGCGATCTCAAAGTTGTCTGCAAACGAGAGACACTCCATCATCACTGCAGCTCTCTCGAGTCCCTTCTCGCAGAGGAACTCTCTTTACTGCCGCCAGAGACTGAGGACACTGTATTGGTACTGGGTCCACTTCTGTATCTCCCCTCTTGCTTCCAAAAACGCCTGAACCTCATCTCACTCGGCAGCCACACGATCAGCCAGTACACTGAAACTGAGAAGGCCTTTCTTCTCAGCGACAAGGGATGAAGCCATCACAAGTGCTAAAGGCAGGCAACCGAGAGCTTCTGCAAGGCGGGCAGAACCCTCCTCGTCTTTCTGACGGCCTAGTGTCTGGAGAAGGGATTCGGCACTGGGACGCTCGAGAATGTCGAGCTTCAAGAGCTTTGGAGGGGGGAACATGGAAGAGGAATCGTCACGCGTAGTGATCATGACTAAGCACTTATGGGATCTCGGGACGAAATTCCAAAGAAGCTCTGGGTCTTCGAGATTGTCCACCACCATCAACCACTTTTTATTTCCCTCTAGCCACCTGCGTAGCTCTTTACGGCTTCGGACTGGAATTCCAGCCTCTCTGAAGTCTTCCCATAATTCAGCCAACTCTCTCTGCAGCCGTTCGGGCGATGATGCGTTTATCCATATCTTTGTGCGGGGGATCTCACAGCGGTGAAGGACCTCGGCAGCCAACTGGCTTTTCCCAACCCCTCCAATTCCTGAAATCAGGATGAATGGCTCAAGGGTGGGAGCTTCGGTCGGTAACCCACCCCGCCCGGTCCCTTTTTCCCCCACGGGCCCCAACCCCCCGCCACCCTCACCCTTGGGCCCATCCCCACCAACCCACTGGAGCAACTGCTCCAGCGGAGCCTCTCTGCCAAAGAAATAATCATCTCCTCCCCGCCTGCTGCATGGCTTCAGACTGACGGGGTACCTCTTGCGAATTTGGGGTGGGAGAAGGGATGTGTCATGCTTTAATTGCACCGGGGCGGCCCCTCCTGCAAAGAGCTTGATCGCACCGTCAGGAGAGACTTGAATGACGAAGGCGCCCGCTTTCCTCGCACACTCTTGTGATGCAGCTGAGCCCAACCCCCCCCCAATGGATGAAGCTGCCCCCCCGTACGCTAGGCGGAAGCCCGAAGCACAAAATTTGCCAGTCGGGCCATCGATAATCAGCGCCCCATCGTCATTCATTCGTTCCTGCAGGTCACAACATCCGCGGTCTTCCTTGATGTCTGTTGGGTGCTTTCGGACATTTTCTTCGCTTACACCACCAAACGGGGTCATTCGCTGCCCATCCTCTTCCCTAATCTTGGCAAAGAAATCGTCCGCTTTGCAAACAACAAGCCGAGTCCCTTGACGACCCCCCGCGACGTCTGTCTCTACATATTTCTCTGCGATTCTGAGAGCCCGCCGGCTGGTCTCATGCCATTTAGAAGGTATCTCGCTGAGCAGGGACTGCAGTCGATCAGGTACCGGTACCGATGCCGCCATTGTGAACGTTTCTAACAATAAAGGTCAGTCACTTAAGTTCTCCTGTCACTTTTCGTTTCGAATGAGCTAGAAGACTTGAAGTTGACAAGTTTTTCTACTTACAGTGGAGCCCAGAGACTCTATCAATATATAGCTACCGGAAGAGGAGTCCAACATGTTAATCCATTCCCTGAATTGATGTCCTCACTGCCCTGCACACAACATCATTTTTCAACCATGCAATTAACTGCATGTCAACATTTTTAGTTGTCGATGGCCGGTCATACATGCATAGACGGCGAAGCCTAGCTTGCGGAGCGAAGCCGTGTGTTCAAACGACGGAAATCATGATCTGACAGGAAATATAGTTCCGGGCCCGGCGCGGCCTTTGCGGCACCAACACGCCGAGCCGGGAACGTCAAATCCGTCCCGCGCGGGTGAGAAAAAATAGTGGTGGCGGTTTTATTCGCCGTGCGCTCAGAAAAATACATAAACCAGAAAAGATATGTTGAGTAGTTGAAGAGGAGTCAAACGAAGGAGAAAAGACCATAGTCCGTTCTGACAGTTCCGTCAAACAAACCGGAACTCACCCTCCCACCACTTTAGACAGTGCTTCCCCAATCCGTCACCTTAGCTGTAAAGCCGATCAACTACTCGGGTAGTGAACTCAGTTTACTGGGGAAGGAGTCCGAAGGACTATTCCATACTGGTTTTTCGGGGTGAACGGGAGGGGGAGATTATCGATGAGGGATCTAAGTATATATGCGGCATAGTAGGGGCCGCTAGATCTCTCGGGCGCGCGCCTAATGTTGTGTAAGCAAGCGAAACAGCTCAATACCTGTAAAGCCACCATTTTGAGCCCCACGGCTGCGCCGCGGGGCTCTTCAATTTGGTCCGCGGCTGTGCCGCGGACTCTTTCAAGCCCTTCCGCGGCGGCGCACCCTTCCCCACCCACCCTGCCAATATATACTCATAAAACGAGCAATTTGCGCTGCAGATGCCAAAATTTTTCGGGAAGCTCTTTGGTATGCATGTTTTCACTGTGTTTTGACAAGTCTGTGAACGGTTTGTCGCGGGGCTCCACAGAGTAGCTTGGACAGTCGCTCCGCGGCGCGGCGCGGACACGAGGAAACCGCCGCTCCGCGGCCCCGCGGCGTTTACCCACAAACGCCGCGGGCTTTACAGGCATTGAAACAGCTATACGGCGTTGGGCGAAATGCGCCCCCTTGATACGGCTTAACGGAGTGCACGAATCATGCACGATATCGCACGATGCAAGGGGCCAGGGCATGCCACGAATGCGTTTTAATTTGCATGTTTTTGCCGTCTCCTTACCAGAGATCTAGATTCGATCGGCGGAGAATATCCTCTCCTCTCCAATGAGTCTCCATCTCTAAAAATTCTCTTACAGTGCGGGGCTCCTCAAAGCCAGTCTCAATGCGCCCGGAAAGCGATCATGCAACCTTGTCAAATTCGCTGGATCGACTCCATGTGCCCCGACAAAAAGCAATGCAGAATCTATTAATAATTGTTTTGCCACGTACGTCTCCTTCGCAGAACATGCGCCAGTGCAACCATCGTTTGCGACGCACTACCTTCGTGGCCTCTTGAGCAACGATGCTTACTCTACGTATCTCGGAGAAGGGGTGTCGACATCTCTCCACTCTCGCGAGACCTTCTTGGGATATCACAAGAGATAGGCGCGTCGCGCAGTTGAGCACACAAAGAGCATACCGCATCCTCGCACCGAGATGCAACTTTTCTTTGGAAAGTCCGATCACAAGGCACAGTTTCGCCATCGAGCAGAACAGGTTTTTTTCTGAGATCATTGCACCTGGCATTGTTGCAGCGGGTTCTCTTTTTGCTGATTGCTTAGACGAACGCACTGCTGTCAGTGATTCTACATATCAAGAAAGCGGAGTGAACTCTGACGAGTTCGCGAGCCCGCGTTTCATTGCTTCCAAAAATGAAACGCGCCTGGAAAGCGAACGGAAGACTGGAGCGCTTGCATTGCGCGAACGTCTTGACATTGAGCGTGCAGCTATGTCACTTCTTCGCGAAAGTTTCCGTCCGGCAACGGGGTTCTTTGGGCTTGAGGAGCCGCGCGTTCGTTGGCCGCTCCACGCTCGTGCCGACCTTGTTGTTCGCCCAACAGGATGCACTGAGGACTGGTGGTTGCCGGTCCAGGTGAAGTCGACGAGAGGGGCATCACAAGGTTTTTACGGACGACCAGTTTGGGGTTTCAACAGTGTGAGGGGTTATCCGGGAATGGCTGTTGTCTGTATCTCACTAGAGGAGGGTTCTCATGAGGCTCCGAGAGTGTGGGTTTTCTCCGGTGACTCCTTCACAACCGGGACAGGCTATCTGAAGGTCACTCCGGGGGGGAAACATGACACTGAAGAGAGCCGCTGCGCTTTTGGATGGGGAACTTGCGAAAAGAATGTGGGCGCCGTGCTGCTTGAAATGTGGCATTCTGCTCACGTGTCTAACGGTTTGGCCCGTCTGGATACTCTTCGCACGCAGCTGAGCCCTTTCCACCTTGCGGAGCAGGCTATGATGGAAAGGTGTCAGCATCAGCTCTTTGATCATGTTCCGGGCGGGTTGGAGGAAAATAGTGAGACGCCCCCCTGTCCCTCCGACCCCTACGACATCGAAATTCGACTCAGTGGGAGGCCAGCAATGAAATGGCAAAGAGTGCAACTGAAAAGTGCGTGTTGGATTTCGCAAAGCCGTAATGCGCTTGTTCCTTCATGCAAAAAGACCAGAAGGGTTACCGTTCCGTATGACGAAGACGATTTCGAGTTTCTTCTGGTCGGTTCACCTCACAACAGTACCCTCCCGAACGTAACACCCTCCGAGCGGCGCCTGCTCTCAGGCATGAACGCAGCGGAGCGATCGCGTTTCTTTCACTTCATTCCGATGGCTGAACTTGTGAGGGAAGAAATTGTAGCCGTTGGAAGAGAAGGGCAGCACGGGGTTAGAAACTTCAGCCTTGATTTCTTGCCGTGGGATCCCCCTCCGAATTATTCCAGAAGATATTCAAACAAACGTGCATCTCTTCTCCAGTGGAGAATCGACACTTCAGATCCGTTCCGAGCAGGCCAGCGGTTCTTTGAAATACTAGAATATGGGCAGAGGCGATGATGTACTACTACAGTAGTATGCGTTCTGAATAATTCTGAAAAAATCTGAATTTTAAAATCATACAAAATCAGTAAAAAACTTATATATATGTCATCATCTATGGGTGATTGAGGTATGTTTTTTAACCGTGAAAATAGTAAACTAGATAGTAAACTATTTATAAATTACTAAACTTGAACTATTCCGATAGATATGAAGCTAGGGGTGATCCCAATATATTTACATTTACATTAAAGTGACGATGATTTCACTTTAAATAAATAATTTAAAATATTAAAACACTTAAAAAAGAAAAATTAGAACTAGAACTGACAGAAAACATCACTTTTCTACCGTTCTTTCAAGTTGCATACTACGCATAGTAGTTTTAAAGTGTTTAAAGGAAAAATTTTAAAGTTTACAGTTAAAGTGGGGCCGGGGTGTCATCATTTTATTTAAAAATTTAAAACTATTGGGATCACCTCTAGATATAAAGTCATTGTTTAAATTGTAGGATCGCAACGGCAATTATCCCATTAAATTCTAGGTTAAATTATTTATGAATCAAATATGAATGAAACTCTAGATAAAACTAAATCTACACAAAACTAAATGAAACGTAAATTAAACGAAATTTAAAGAATTAATGGCTTAAAACTACAAACGAAAAAGGAGTACGAAAAAGCTGTCAATCTCAAAATATCTTGAAAGAAACTAATGTTTAAATTTTATTTCATATTTGTATATGTTTGCCTTACTTTGCCTGCAAAAATATATATAAATATGCGCACAGCTGTAAGTTCTTATAAATATCCAATAAAAATAAAAACATTCTGTAAGTAACTAACTAACTAACCAACTAAAACAAACATAATGTGTACATGTTGCTTCAATCAAGTCGTGTAAAGCGCATAGAAGACCTTCTTAGGGTTTTGGAAGAAGGCCTCTTGTTCAGAAAAAATACCAACTTCCAGTCTATCCAGATCTTCAACGAGCTTTTCTGAGCCTCCGATTGATCCTGCCGAATTGCTTCGTTGAGCCTCCCCGCCTGCTGCAGCTGTACTGTCCGGAGGAGACTGTGTAAAACCAGTGACAGCACTTTCAGCAGAGGGGGCCGTGTTAAGGGGAACTCTCTCATCGTTCGCAGGCCGCAGCACCAGTCGTTTAAAGCCAGCCGCAGTCAGAGCAGCGTGCCACACGGGTTCAGAGGTGTAGAATGACCTGCATTGAGGAGAGAACAATGAATGCAAAGCTTTTACAGAGAGATGCATGGGATTCTGCATGGGATGCGAAATGGTCAGCAGACACGCAAAATAACGGACGAGATGGACAACGGGCCGGAAGAGTATCAGCGCTTGAAAAAGAACAAGTCGTGTGTGACGGTGATTCGTTGTATGTATGTCTGCAAAGCCGCAGAATGATGTGAGGAAAGAGGAAGACCGTCTTGAGAACACCAGAGACAGACCCGGCTACTGTGAACCGTCATTCTGGGTTCTCTGTCATTTTTCTGTTTCAGGCTTTTTGAGTCGCTTTCTTGGACATGCAGCCCTTACCGCCGACGGACTCACGGCACAGCTCCACCCTCTGATTTTCTTTCAAAATTCAATCTTGCGCTTTGGTTTGCATGTCCAATTTGTTTTTTCTCCTGTCTCTCTTTCATTCCTTCCTTAGCTCGATGGGGTATGCACGAGCCCCACTCCGATGCGATCTGCCTGCCTGACAGACAGACCTGAACTCTTCACAAAAGGAGGGCAGTGCCTTCTCATCAGAAGCCCACACGCGGAGGTGCAGTCCATGTACAAGGTCCAACACGGCCTTTGTCTCCTCGTCCGACACGTCATGTTCTCTCAGACAGAGAAGCCCTCCGGGACGCTTCAGGACTCGCCAAAACTGCACAGGAAGGAATGTGAAGTAGAGTCCCTTGAATTGACTCTCATATCCTCTCATCGACTTGTTTGCACACATGATCACCTTGGCAATACAAAAGTGCATGCAGAAACCTTCACAAAGATAAAAACAAATCATTTTTATTACTTTACCACTGATTGATTTCTGATTCAAAAATACCAGCAAGCACCCAGCGTCCTTGAAGACTGCCTAGGGCCCGTAAGCTTGGTGTTTCCTGTCTTCCAGTACAATGTGTTTCTACTCCACCTGTCAAACAAACCCACACAGACAAACGTTCCTCCGACCAACCAACCTCGTTGAAGACCTCCTGTCTCCAGTGGGCGTGATGCAGAGACATGCAGAAGGTCATCACGTCGATGCTTCTGTCGGCATATGGCAGTCTGTACTCCCCCAGTTTGGGCATCATCTGGCTTTCTGTCATTGATGCACTTGTTTCTCCACTACCATTACTCATGCTGCTGCGGATGCTGGACGAAGAAGAAGCAGACGGTTGTCCACCTGCCACAAGCCCGGGAACACACATCCAATCTTCAGCGGATGTCGGAGGAACTCTGTCAAATTGGACGTTAGACGGGAAGTTCTTTGGCTGGCTGCCTCCTCCCTCTGCCCTCACATCACACCCAGAAACTTCCCACTGATCCCCCAGAGCCCTGCCCAGAGACGAAGCCACACTCCCATCTCCACAACCCCAATCCAAAAGACGAAACTTTTTTATATTTTTTCCTTCCTCTCTGTCTTTGTCTGACATGCCAGTCGCCCTCTCTGAATGCGGAAGATGATCTTTCATCACCTGCATGAACTCAGACGCCCTTGCCTCCGCCCTTCTGTCTTTGAAGTTTTCAAACGCCAATCGAAACTCTTCCGTTGGCAAAATCTCCTTTTGAAACAGAGACCGCAAACCCTCAAAGATTCTCTCGTCCCCATGCCCCCCCTCTCCCGAATCCACACTTCTTCCCTTCTCATCCGACAGACACAGCTCTACAAGGCGTTTCTGAAGCTTCTCTCGCAACGACACACACTGAAAGATCTGCCCATAAGGACCCCCTCCCACAAATTGAAGCAGACGCTGCCAACCAAGGCACTCGCCTACATCACCATCTCGGGCAGCCATCCGGGCTTTCTCAAAAAGAAATCGAAATTGCGACCCCATGGCCGGACCCCTCCTGTCCACATCCCTATCGCCCCTGCCGTCCACACATTTAACGACCCCCACCCCCTGTGGGAGACGCTTCAAATCCACTGCACTAGAATCCAAAACAGACTGTGTGGCATACAACGAGTTGAGCTCTCCGCGTCCCGGCCAGGGCATCGGCAGGGAGACGGGAACCGAGCTAAGAAAGGGGCGTCGGACCGGTTCTGTTCCTTCAGTCACAGTGTACGCTTGGCTGATTGTCCACTCGTCAATTTGCCTTTCGGGACCGGCCTCTATTCCCCACGCTCCTCGGGGATGTTGCTGAAGAGGCCACGCGTCCCCGAGTGCGTATTGGAGAAGCAGCAGCGGACGGGGACGGGTTGACAGATTGGGCAAGGAGCCGTGCACAGTACGCACGTGGTGGACGGCAATGGACCCAGCGGGACACACGAGAGCCTTCAGGGGAACGCTCTTGGGATCGAAATCCGAATCAGTGATGCCTCCCGCAAAGTTGCCTGTGTTTTTGTCGTGATGCGAAAAGAGGGGGCCTCTATGAGACGAGGGAACATAAAGCAGAGTCCCGTTCTCTTCATCTAGGTCCTCGAGGGGAATGGAGACTGTGCACAAGTCATCATTAGTGTGGGGATAGAAGGCCCAATCTTGATGGAAGGCGATCGCACTGGACGGCTGGAGGGGGGGCTTCGAGTTCAGTTTGTCCCCCTGGAATCGCACACCCACACGGATTGCTCCAGGGGGACTGTGGTGAGGTGCCCCTTCGACATCTCTCTGTAGAAGCCTGCTGACGAGAGAGACGACAGAGGGATGCCGGGTGATGTTTGCAAAGACGGGATGCCACAGATGCGGGCGTTTGATTTTTTTCACTTGGGGGTTGCTCTGCGTGTGCGTGTCTGCAATGTCGAATGCAGCTGTGTGCCTCTGGTGGCGTTTAGATTCCTTCACAAAGAAGGAGAAAGCCTCCCGGAGACTCTCTAAAAAATGCGAAGGAAGAGCAGAGCGGAAGCAAACGAATCCTTCGGATCGATACGTTTCGCGCGCCTCTTGCAGTTCGTGTGAGAGGGTGTGGAGGTGTCTCGTAAAAAGTGGAAAAGCAGAAGACAACTGCAGACGGAAAGTCAACGCTATGCCCGGCAATTTGCCACGTGAGAGGGATATCATGCTTGTCACTGGGTCTTCCCCCCTTTCTTTGGTCTAGGTATGTGAGTTGGTTGGACTAGTCGCGAAGAACGAACCGTCAGACTTTAGCAGTGTTGAGCAACAGTTGTTAGCAACAGGCAACTGAATACTAACCGACTGTATATACGCAACAGCTGCTTGAGAGGATATGTAGGCACCAGTTGCAATTGCGAGAAAGGGCTTATTCTTGCATTGTTCTCCCAGTGGTAAGGTGGAGTTTGATTGATCGACGCATGGAGGAATGTTTAACTTGACCGTGTGTTGCAAGATGTTGCATGAACACAACGGTGTTGCAGAATGTTGCAGAGTGTTGCATTGATGCAGAGCATGCAGAGCATGCGTCCTATATATAAGCAGCGCAATCATGGCTGTACATTTGAAGGGAGTCCCCACATATATAGATGCGGCAGCGACAGACACACAGACATGCAGCGCAGAGCTATATACCCGCACCCTTCTTTCTGTAGAGGTCTAGCTGCACACACGGGTGTCAGTACCTTCCACAGCAGAACTCGATCAAGGATTTTATCAGTATATATATATATATATATATCCCCTCACGACTGATTTGAGTTCAGTTGTTGGAACGCCAGCTATATCGTGGAGCGTCTTGTGCACTGCATGTTCTTTATTGATCATGAGCAGACAGAGCAGCAGAGATGGTCTACATTTCTGTTTGATTGGCTTTGGACCTCATGCGAAGAGGATCTACATCCCGTTCATCAGAGAACTCGGCAGTCTGCAGGTGGTGGTGGAGCTCTCCTCCAGAGCTCCCGAGGCACTCACCGCTTTCCCCTCCTCCCCCTCCCCACCCCTCTTTGTAGAGGTTCCTGATGCAGAGAGGGACGCCCTCGATCTCTCTGAACGGGTTTGCTCTGCCCTAACTGAAGCCCTCCGAGAGAGACGGGTGGATGTGGTGATCGTCTCCACAGAGCCCAAAGCGCACAGAGCATTCCTCAAGTTTCTTCTTCACTTGCCGTCTACGCAGCGTGGAACGGAGGAATCAGACGGTCCAAAGCCACTGCCATTGAGAATACTGGTTGACAAACCCATCACAGTGCCATCTGACTATGGGGACGGTCAGCGTCCTGGAGACGAAGTGAGAAGAGATTTCTCTCTTCTCAGAGGACTTCAAGAAAAGTCCCAACACGAATGTTTTGTGATGGTGCAGAGACGCATGCACGAGGGCTACAGATGGTTACTTGAGGAGGTCAAATCCCTCACGCACGCATTTGACCTTCCCATCACGTATATGTTTGTCTTCCACTGCGACGGGTGTTTCGTCTTACCGTCGGAGTACTCAAAAGAGAATCACCCGTACAAATACGGGTATGGAAAACTTTGCCATTCGGGTTACCACTTCGTTGACCTCGCCTGTTGGTTGTGGAAAGAGACACTTCCCCCCTCTCTGCGGTCAGAGCGCTTTTCCATTTCCGTCCAGACTCTGAAAGGGCGGCCAGAGGACGTCTCGAAGATGTTGCAGAGGAGGACGATCGCGGTGTTGAAAGGGGAACTGCCACAGAGGCAGGGGGCAGAAGAAGAAGGAAGAAAGGAAGCGGGAAGAGAGGCGAACTGCGGTGGGGAACTTCCTGGGGTATGTTCTGTGTTTCCTTATGCCTGGAAGGGACCGATGCAAAGGCATAGAGCGCTAGTTAGAGAGGCTTGGATGTCATTAAAAAAAGAGAGACTGGGGAAAAAACTGGTCTATGCAGAAACAAATCACAGGAAAAAGATGAAAGCCATGGAAAGGATCTTTGCTCATGGAATGGTCCAAACGAGCTAGCAATGACAGCGAGGCTGCCTTTTTGTTTGTTTGCTTCTCGATCTCTACGCGTGTCTCCCTGCCTGCTTGTTTCCTTTCCTGTTTGCCAGTCTCCTTTTCTGTCCATGAAAAAAAGAATTCTATCATACATCATCTCTGCCTGCCTTCCCGCCTGCCTCTTTGTCACTGTACAGGTGCCATGTTGGGGTGAGCAGGACCTGAGTGCGTTGGTGGGAATTCACAGCCGTGGGGGGGCGTTGGTGAGTACTTTCGTATTCTCTCTTCTCCAGTCAGGTCTCTCTCTGCGTGCATGGAGACAACCCAAAGCAGACGGATACAAAGGGAATGGGAGGGTGAGGCACGAGAAGGTGGTCATAGAGGTGGGTCCGTTGGCAGCTGCTCACGTTGAGAGTCTGCAAGGTCACCAGGTTAGAGAGAGACCCCCCGACACCTGTCCCCGTGCAGATGCCGTGGGAGGTTTGGATCACTTTGAAGTCTCTTTCTTTCGTAATTCAGATCTCGTGGGGGGTGAGCGTCTGACAGTAAAGTCTTTCGGAAGATCAGACACAGACACAGAGACAGAGTCGCAGGGTGTCTCAATTCAGAAAGAAAAAGAAAAAAATCCGGAAGATCAGTCAGCAGACCAAGAGGAAGAAAACGCCTTACATCCCAAGTCCAAAGAGCCTAGTTCTCCAATAGAAATGTCACCAGGCAAACAACAGACAGTGGCAGAAAAGTCCTCCGCGTCTCCCAAAGAGAGGAAGGAGGACACTCAAGACGAAGCCCAGAATCCTCTCTATTCAACCAGCAGTGGTAGTAGCAGTAATATTGGTAGAAATGACCAACCGACTGTCCCCTCGAGCGAGAGGAGAGAAAGAGGCCAACCCGTTTTGGCCACAGGGGAAATTGGTGGGAGTGGGGCCTCACCTCTGCCCGAGAGGTTCCTTCTGCAGCACCCAGTTGTGAGAGAGACCAGTGCTGCTGTAGGTGTCCGTGTGTGGGAAAGACCGGCAGCAGCACCGCCTACAAAACAGAAGAGACGGTCTTCCGCCCCCTGCTGCTCCCTCTCTCACGCTTCGGCAATGGGAAGGATAGGAGACAGGAATTCCAACGGCGGGCATTCAGGGGGACTAGACGGAGACGGCATCATGACAGCAGCAGCAGCAGCAGCAAAGAGACCCTCACCGGTGCCTGGACAAAACGAGACGGCCAGGTGGCAGTTGTTCCAAAAAGTCTGCTGCGGTGCGGGAGACAGAGCTGCTCAAAAAGTAAGGCGGTGAAAGGAAAGAAAAGACCTGACTAATAGGCCGCAGAATTCACTGACATGTTTTGTCCTCAAGACTGCAGTATCTTCCGCTGTCCGTCCATCTGTCTGTCTACCTGTCTCTCCCGTCCGCCTTTATTTCTCCCGGTCTTTTGCTTGCACGCATGCATCTGTACACTCCTTCCTTTTTACTCTTCTTGCACCGGCATTCTTATTTCCACAGTTTTTCTTTCATTCTTTGCCTTCTTTTCAACTCTTGACCTGCCTGTGTTGAGCAACCAGAGCTGTTTCACAAACCCCCCGGTCCCGTTTTCAAAATGCTTTCTCCCTCTACGTCTCAGATTTTGTCGAAGACCTAAGCTTCTTCTCTCTTTGTGAACACGACCTGCCGCTCCCTTACTGCAAAATGCAGGTAGGCGCCCACACAGAGACAGGAGAACAAGTGCAAGGGCAAAGAAAGGCAGAGGCCCTCCAGACGCAAGTTCAGGGCTGTTCGCTGGCGGGACAGGCCATGACGGTGGGTGTTCTGGCGGAACTTTTGAACGAAGTGCAGAAACCCCCACCTGTCTGTGTGCCCCTCTCCTTAGACTGAGGGGTAGAGGTGCCCTGGGCAAGCTGACCCGGGGACCGCGACCGAAACGAAAATGATCAAAGAGGTACAAACTATTGAATAGTCGTATAAATGATAGTGCCGACATTCTTGTACTCCAAAGCAAGGCAGCAAAGAACTACAAAGCTCAATATGCATTTTCTTGAGCAGATAGATGAGAATTGACGGACACCCATGACTGCATGCGCCTACAAGAGCGTTGTTCTCCCCTTTCCCATCCCCCCCCCCCC